>JAFEMH010003897.1:190000-239254 GCA_022495995.1 Adenophora triphylla var. japonica | reverse complement strand
TGTTTCTAAATTATTGTTTTTACTCATAATTAGTTTAATTTATGTTCTTAGGAAGTAATTGAAAAACAAACAAAACCCCCAATCTGGTCAAGTGACTGTTCGTAAATAATCACTGTTCCTCGTGGATCGACCCTGACTTACCCTAATTACATTATTAGTGGCCGAGTTTAGGTCTAATTTAGTAGGCGTGCGATTAAGCCTATCAAATACATAAGCCGCTTTGTAAATCAGCTGACCTCGATCTGCGAGCCGATCTTCAAGTTGATGAAGAAAAATGCCTACACGGAATGGACTCCAGAAAATTATGGGTCAGTTGCCTTTGAACAGATCAAGGTATACCTTGTGAATCCCCCGATTCTCTGCCCACTCACATTGGCAAAGCCACTCTTGTTATATCTAACCGTCACAGATCTGCAAAGGCAATTGGGGCTATGCTAGCTCAAGAGAAGAAAGATTCCAAGGTCGAAATGCCATCTATTTCTCGTTGGCAGTAGAAAGCTCCAAGGGAAGCGAACTCAATTACTCGTTGCCAGAAGACTCTGCGCAGGTGCCTTGGCTCCGCTTAGCTGGGAAAGTTGAAACACTACATGCAGCCTCACCCGATACATCTTGTCTCAAGGATAGACCCCATCAAATACTCGTGTCGGACAAGCCTTCCATCTCCATGAGGTTAGCAAAATGGTCGTCTCTTTTGGACGAATATGACATCACTTATGTTTCAAGGAAATCCGTAAAAGGACGATCATACAATGGCGTGGGAACATCTCGGCCGATTTCCCAAGTGATGAGTCCCGAGGACCCGAAACCTCAATTCCCGATGATGGAATCTTCGCTCTAGTACAGGAGAAAATCGTCGGCAACTCTTTCTTCGACTCCAAGGTCAAACAAAAGGGGGAACGGGATAGGAATGCTTTCTCTGGCTTGATCCCACCTAATGACGAACACACCCGCATAGCAGCAAGGCTGAACTTCCAAAGTCACCAAACAACGTCGCCGAATATGAAGCTTGCATAGCTGGTGTTGGAAGCCGCCTTGCTGAAGAAATATCAAGGAATTGGAGGTGTATGGTGATCTCGCCCCTCATCATCAATTAGGTGTCTCTAACAAATGGAAGACCGTGGACCCGGGTCTACGTAAATATCACAACTTACATGGAAGAGCTAGTAACTCAATTCAAGGAGATCAGCTTTCATTACTTGCCCTGTGGATCGCAACAGACATTTGCAGATGTCTCTGCAATCGCTAGCCTCCCCTCGTTGAAATACCCGAAGTGGAAGTCCGCCAAACCATATTCCGTAGTCGGGTAGAAGAGAAAATCCCGCTTATTGCTTTGAAATCGAAGGCGTAAGCCGAACCGGCCCATGATCCCCGGTACACCTCGTATCTACCAAGCACTCGAAGGATGGCGAGGCCCCTTTCAAAAATGAAGATGGGGAATATAAAGAAGGAATCAAAGCGAAAGCTTCCACTGTGAGCCTCTCAAGCGGCTCGCTCCCATTATGTTCTTTGGGAAATATGCTATACAAGAAGCGTTCATCAAGGCCCCTCCCGCGAGCAAGGGTCGGCAAACAAGAGGCTACCGAACTCCATGGTAAAGAAATACATGGATGGTACCCGCGGCCCTCACATGAATGCATCGACTTCGATGCAAATCGATACCGAGAATGGGGTACTTTTGGATCTCCATGGAAACCGACCGCATCCAGTCTTCACAAAAGTCTGCCGCGTACAAATGCCAACGATACTCCAAATCTTATTTACTTGCCTCCTTACGAAGTTATACCGCATGACAACCCCTTGGCCTTTCGTCACTGGGGGGAATTGATGTCATAGGCAAAAATCACGCCATCGTGCGTAACGATGCCATTCGAATTCGTCCCTCTTGGTAGCCGTGGGATTATTTCACCAAGTGGGTCTCCAAAGCCAAGTCCTACAAAATCCTCCAACTCAAGGAAAGTAGCCCTTCTTCATCAAAGAGAGAAACATCATATGCAGATACTGTTTCACAACCGAAATCATCTCGTATAATGGATCCCACTTTGAAGGGGAATGTGAAAAACCTGCCGGATAACACTCCGAATAACCCGTCACAAGTCATCTCCTTACAAAGGCCCCAAAACCAACAAAGAGCCGAAGTGAGGCAAAGAAACAAGACTCGAAAATACTCATCCGGAAAATGGCCAGTCCCAAGGCGTAGATTGGCCCGAGAAGTTACACCCGGCACTCCGGGGGCTGGGCGTATACACGGGCCGAGAACGGCAACCGGGGAAACACCGTTTTGCTCACATACGGAATGGAAGCCGTGTCTCCCAATCGAATTGGAAATCCAAATCCTCGCTCCGTGAACTGCTGGAAAGCGATCAACGAGGTCGAATGGCTCTGCAGTCGCCACGACGAGTTGGGCCCTGCCGCTAGATGAACGCCGATTGACAAAGCAATGGAACACATCCGGGCCTACCAAGGGAAGAAATGGCCAGAGCCTTCGACAAGAAGAGTAAAGCATCTGGGAGATCCGACAAAGGTGATCTCCGTTTCTGAAAGAAAAAGCCCCCGCCCGTATCAACCCCTAAGCAAATGGGAGCCTCGTACTGGAAATCGGGCCATATGCCGGCCCGTGAAGATCTTCTCCTGAGGAGCCATTGCAACTCTGCAGACCTCGACGGAATCCCTTTGTACACACCAGCTGAATGGTGACAAGCCGCGCGTATACACCACGCGTAAAAAAAAACAAAAAAAAAGAGTGCTAAAAGAAAAGTAATACCCAACTAGGCTTGGAAAACCCAAGAAGGGCGGCCTAGGTAAAAACATTGTGGTTGCACAAAAAAAAAAAAACAAAAAAACAAAAAAAAAAAAAACAAAACAAAAAAAAAAAAAAAAAAAAAAAAAAAACAAAAAAAAAGTTGAACTACGTAAGACCTGAGCTCCTCAAAATGAGGGGAACGTAGGCAAATGAAATCCAAGGTTCGGTCTAAAACACAAATAAAAGCCATACTTTGGCATCAATACAATTGATCGAGACCATGAAAGCGTCTCGAAAAACTCTAAAGCAATTCAAATATTCATTACAAGTTAAAAGCTCTTTGATGAGTCTAAGCCCGATTCATTCCTACAACCGGCACCTTTGCTAAAAGAAATTAAGATACATAATCAAATTAATGTATGTCGCCATGACAAGAAAGGGATACCGGAAACCTCGAGTCACTGCAAGCCACTCGTCTTGGCCTCTCCCCTCTTCTTCCCCCTTCGAGTCTTCTTTTACGAACCGGAAAAATGTCGCTGTTCCTCCTACCAAGCTCGGTATAGGGACAGGATCTATCAAACCGGCCTTTGTCGGTGGCCTTAGTAGCCCTAGCGTCATCTCTCATCTCTCGTAGCCTAGCGGGTAGCATAGGAGCCCTCCTCTCCTGTCTCTTGACGTAAGCCTCATAGTCGGTCACAGCGTCCCCGCTCCTATCATGAGGGTTGGCCCTCGCCTCCGCCCTCCTCCTCTCGAAACGTCAGGTCCTCCGCACCCACAATGGCCTTACGCCGTCTCAAAATAGCCACCTCGAGTCTCTCCCAGATGCCTCTCATACCAATCCAGGTACCAAGTGGTCAAGAACACCGGTCTCGGACGCCGAGAATAACCCGAGGAGGAAAGGCATCATACCTCCATGCTCGGGAAAGAAATGGAAACACCGAGGGATCATCCATAGAAGCGTGAGCCACCACCGTGGCTATATCATCAAAGTCCCCAAAGGAACTGCCTCCAGGCCAAACTGTCTCGAGAACTAAAGCCGGAATATAGAAGTTGACCGAGAAAGCCCGGAAGCATGACCACATGAGACCCATCTCAAGCACTCGCGAGTCTCCACCCGCCAACAAGGCACCGACCATTCGATATCTTACGTCCGGAGACCAGCCATCCAACGCTCCCATGAGCCCCGATCATCAAAATCCACAGCAACCCCCCTGGCAAATGTCCAAGGCTTGATCATGTTAGGAGTTTCCCGAAGAATCCCCAAACGCTCCATCGCCCACGTGGTCAAGAGGAAGCAGGCTGCCCCGTGCATATACCGTCTTCGTAGCTTGCCTATCAAGAGCATGAAAAGTCTCCCCGTAATCAAAGGAACGACATCTCGCCTAGTGCGACAATTCAAACTGCCGGAATCCACAACATCTAGCAAAGATCGATGGCATGCATCCCAAAGGAATAGACCATGAACAGGGTGCCAAACATGCAAAGTACAAAGGCATCCCAATAGGCATCATCCACCAAGCCTAGGCCCCTAAATCTATCGGGAAGGCCGGAAATATCAAAATGATCGGGACCACGGATCATACCTTGCGCTTCCTCCGGGGAAAGATGAAGGAGGACGCACAATCTGTCAGCAAAAGAAGCCCCTCCGGGCAAAGGAACCGCTATCTCTTCCACCTCCGGACCTCTCAAGCAAGGCCCGAAATTCTTCGACAGCCGGAACAATCTCGTTGAAGGAAAGGCAAAAGACATGCCTTCTAGTGTCCCAAAATGAGGAAGAAGCCCTCAAAAGCTCATAATCCAGGAATCAATTCCTTGAGAGACCATAAGCACTTCACCTTGTACCTTTCTTCAAAGAAGGACCTCCTCTCATGCATAATCTCCCGGGACCAATCCTTGAACTTGTTGAAGAATGACATTTGGGATTCTTGGGACAATTTTGATGGAGCTTTTCTAAAGTTTTCCATGGTTTTCTCTCTTTCTCCCGAAAATGGCTGTTTGAATGGAGGTTGAAGAGGATATTTGAATTTGAAATAAAGTGAGACCAGATCTCGAAGCAAAATTAAAGGACAATGTCGATGTAGACCCCATCCGCGCTGACATGATTGTCATTTATCGTAAAAAATCCGCAAATGTACCCAAGCCGCTACACCAAAAGAGGAATATTCGTCCCGCTGCTCGAAACCCGTGAAAAAACCTCCCAAACCACCCATATACCAAACACTAACACCCTTGCCAAAAAAAAAAAAAACAAGGCTCATGCAACACTGCATTCATACTGCATTGCATTCATAAAATAAAATCCTAAATTATTACATTCCAAAAAAAAGAGTATGCAAAAAAAAAAAAAACAAACATCAATAAAATCCTAAATTATTACATCAAAAAAAAAAGAAAAAAAAATGTGCATAAGCTGTACAAATCTCAATCCCAGTCATAAATCTCAAAATCTCGAAAATCGCCTAAAAAAAAAAAATCGTGGGGGTAATCAATCGTAATCCCTAGCGCCCGACGCCCGCCCTCGGCCCTCTTGCGACTCGGGCCCGCCTCCTCAGAGCCCCGAAAATCTCGGGCTCAATCGTCCTCGTCTCCGTAAAGAGGCTCGTCAGGACCAACCGGCACGCTCCGATAGGGCAAGCCGAGATCTCGCGAAAAATCGTATCCAAAGGTGAAGGCGTCGGACTCCCGGACGTACGAAGACGACCCACCATGCCGCCAAACGTGTCCCTGCCCGTGTGGATCCCCGAGAATGACGTGATCCGAAGGCAAAGCACCGCGCTGGGATCAAGGAGAGGAGACAGAGGAGTCTCTCGAAGAAGTCTCTCGAGCGAATAGGGGAAGCCTCCCGTCCGATGTGCGCGGCCGTGGTCGCCTTGCTCTAGCCTCGAGGAGCCCCGCAAGCGACCATCCTCCCGATGAATCTCTTAGCTCCGATCACTTGCTTCGTCGCCTTCTCGACGACCACCTCCGAAAACCGCACAAAAGCAAAAGCGTCAGAAACAGCTGAAGCGAAAAAAATGATGACACAAAAAAAAAAGAGACAAAAGCAAAAAAAAGAAGGGGAAAAGGTGAAGCCATACCTTCATACTCCTGACGAGGCCGGAAAGCTCGTGGAAGCCGCTCAGCCGAGGGATTCGCACCCTCAATCGGACCCCATCCCGATATATGAAAAATCCGTCCGAGGGTACCGCGGATCCCAAGCCCCTCTCTATCCGTAACCCGAGGCATCCTCGCCTCCTCAAAACAAATACGGGTACGGCTCGCCGCCACAAATGCCGAGAAGTGGGCCGGCCCCGTAATCATCCCAGTCACGATCCGTCACTCGGGTGCATCATATCGGCGGAGGCTCCACCGGTGTCCTCAAAGGCGAGTTCACGCCATGCCGGCGCGTCACCCTCTCTCCCAAATAATAGACATCGCAGGTCGACCTCTCGTAATCCTCCGCCGCACGCCCAAATCTCGCCGCCCTTCACCGCGCCACCTCGGCGATCCTGTGGGAAGAATATCATCCCCTCATCCGTCTCGGCCTCCGTCAAAGGAAGGCAATCCGCGTACCCGAGAGTCGTACGCCTGGAGCTTATCTTCTCCCGGCATGCTTGGACCAAGAATGCATGGCCGGATACGCCCGACGTACTCCGCCGGCCGCCGCCACATCGTGACGTGGAAAAACTCCAACGCCCATACCGCGAAAGGTAAAAATCAAATCAATCCAAAGGCAAAGAAAAGTGTGTGCTCAAAAAAGAGGGAGAGGGAAAGCAAAAAGAGAGCTTATACCTCCAGTGGCAAACTCAAAGCAAGACAAGGAGCTCACAGCCTTCCGGCTGTACCTATCGAGAGCAAAGTAAAGCTCGCCAGCCCGGCCTCTCCCCACGAGACATCTCCGGCCATCTCCATGTCCTCCAAGGACCTCAAGAAGGCAAAGACCGCCGTCCTCAAAGCATGTCCAAAAGGGTGCTCGAAAAGGCAAACCACAAGAAGGCCCCGGCAATCTGATCGGCGCCTATCCTCTCCTCCCCACCTCGTAACTCACAATGGTCTCCACGATCTTCCCGTAGACCACCGCATACTCCATCCCCATCCCCTTTTGGGAATAGGGAAAATCCCGTAAGAGCCTCGTAGATCCGCATCGCCGTAGCCATCCCGCCACTCAATGCCGCGTCCCATCAAGGACAGCCCGTGATCGCAGCGTAATCGGAGGGCGTAACCGTAGCCTCGCCCGTAAGAAGTGAAAGGTGTGGGTCGCGTCCCACCAATGCTGCGCCAAAGCAAACATCAGGCCCTTGCTCTTAGGGAACTTGACCAGCCCCCTCAAGCACTCAACAAACTCCCAAAGCCCGGTCTCAACAACAATCTGTCTCGGACTCGGCAAAGCTCCTCGGCCCGCATTCGGAAGCCGGTCCCACAAGTCAACTACGGACTCCACTGATCCTCGAGTCTTCATTTTGTTCAGCTGCTCCGTCACAAAACGGTTTCCGCCCTGCAAAAAAAAAAAAGAAAAGAGAGAGAAAATGTCAAAAAAAAATATTGCATTTGCACAAAAAAAAAAGCATACACATGCATTAAAAAAAAAAAAAAATTTCGGCAAAGATAACGGCATGCAATAGACATAGCCCCATTTTTCTCACGTAAAAGACAAGCCAAGAAATCCCATTCAACAATTTTCAATAAAAATGCATACATGCATATCCTACAAGAAGTTGACGGAAATAAAACTCCGTCCCATTTTCAAAAAAAAAATGCATACATGCATATCATCCATCTTACATGCAACGGGAGGAAAAATCCGTCCCACTTTTCAAAAAAAATCCTAAACATACATACATCTCATATTGGCAAAATGCCCATTCTTTCCAAACAAAATGCATGCATTGCATCATTCATCAATATCAATATTCAATTTCAAAAAAAATCATCATCACAATTTTCGAATTTTCAACATGCAATATTCAAATTTCAAAAAAAAAATCAAAGTCACAATTCATAATTTTCGAATTTACAAAAAAAAAATGGCGAAAAGGCCAATTCTTTCTCCAAGCAAAATGCATATTTTGGGATACCCACATAATCATTGCAACATGCAAAGCATCAAAATCAAGATTCAAAGCCAAGAACATCAATCATTCAAATTTTCAAAAAAAAAAAAATCACCCAAAATTCAAACAAGAAATCAACAAAGGGAATGAAAAGATTCGAAGTATACCGTTCGAGACTCGGATCGTAAGCCCAATGTTGCCAAGCATCGGGTAGGGCTCCTCCGCAATCGATTGCGAAAGAGTATAATGCCTCCTCATCCGGACGAGCTCCAATCGTCTCTCCGCCACCGGGCCACGTCCTTGGCCTTGAAAAGCACCTTCCCCGTGTTCCATTGCTTGAAAATCGAAGAAAAACGGAAGATTTTTGAAGCTTTTTGAGCAACAATGGCGGTTCTCCTCGGCTTCTCTCTCTCTGCTCTCGACAATTTCAAAAAACTGAATGGGGAAGGAGAAGGGCGTTGGCCCTCATTAATACCCCTGACTTTTCAACCCTCTCCGCGCGGACAGGATTGTAAGGGTCAAAATGACCCTTCTGCCCTTTAAAAATCCGGGACTCTGCAGTTTAGTCCCCAACTTGACAGAGTTAACCAAAGTTAACCAAAGTCAGCCCCTTGTCAAGAAAATCCTTCCCGGCAGTCAAACGTAAGACCGATCTCCCTGAGAAAGATAACGAGATCCCGTATCTTTCATCAAAAATCAATCTCCGGCAGTAAAACGTAAGACCGAGTGCCCCGAGAAAGATAACGGATCCCGTATCTTTCATCAAAATCATCCTCCGGCAGTAAAACGTAAGACCGAGTACCCCGAGAAAGATAACGAGATCCCGTATCTTTCATCAAAATCCTCCTAAGCAGAAACGTAAGACCGATCTCCCGAGAAAGATAACGAGATCCCGTATCTTTCATCAAAATCCTTCCCAGCAAAAACGTAAGACCGAGTGCCCCGAGAAAGATAACGGATCCCGTATCTTTCATCAAAATCCTTCCCTAAAGAAACGTAAGACCGAGTGCCCCGAGAAAGATAACGAAATCTCGTATCTTTCATCAAAATCCTTCCCTAAGCAAGAAACGTAAGACCGATCTCCCCCGAGAAAGATAACGGATCCCGTATCTTTCATCAAAATCCTTCCCTAAGCAAAGAAACGTAAGACCGAGTGCCCCGAGAAAGATAACGAAATCTCGTATCTTTCATCAAAATCCTTCCCTAGAGAAACGTAAGACCGATCTCCCGAGAAAGATAACGAGATCTCGTATCTTTCATCAAAATCATCCCCTAAGTCAAACGTAAGACCGATTTCCCGAGAAAGATAACGAGATCCCGTATCTTTCATCAAAATCATTCCCTAAGCAGTCAAACGTAAGACCGATTTCCTGCACAAATACGTCCAATTTTTTCCCAAAGAAAGGCTAACAAAATCCCCAAAGAAAGTTAACGGAATCCCAAAAGCCAACGGAATCTCGAGTAGTACTCGAACTACGAAAGGGCTTGATTCCCACTAGGGATACGTAGGTAGCCTATCATTAGGTCCAGCCCCTCGACCAAAACGGTCACCCTCTCCTTCGGCAGCAGACGAAGTCCACCGAAAGGCCATTTCAAATCAAGGTTCGAGGCACCTAAAACGCCATCTCCAAGGTCCGAGGCACCTAAAAAGCCATCATCATCAAGGTTCGAGGCACCTAAAACGCCATCATCATCAAGGTCCGAGGCACCTAAAAAGCCATCTCCAAGGTTCGAGGCACCTAAAACGCCATCTCCAAGGTTTGAGGCACCTAAGACGCTATCACTAGGAAAACGATAAATCACAAAAATCCCCAGCAGAGCGGATAGCCATCAGACCGAAAATGGTCATTCCTATCCCCAGCAGAGCGGATAGCCATCAGACCGAAAATGGTCATTCCTATCCCCAGCAGAGCGGATAGCCATCGACCGAAAATGGTCATCTCTTATCCCCAGCAGAAGTTTCTTTCCAAAGAACCGATCGCGTAACTCGCTCATCAGGTTCGAGGCACCTAAAACGCCATCATCTCCAGGGTCAAAGACCCGAACTACGGCCGGCTTGATTCCCATTCGGGATACGTAGGTAGCCTATCGCTAGGTTCAGCCACCCAATCACTCGATCATCCCGCCAAATATGGAGCCTTACCCTTATCGACGACCCTGCTTCCTTCGAAAGCGCCGTCGCCGAGGGCTACCGTATGTGCTCCAATTTGAGCTTGTTAGAATTTTCGTTAGAAAATTAACGAAAGTTATAACATTTCTAACAATTCCTAACAATCCTAACTTTTCTAACAAAGTGAGGGTAAAATGGGCATTGTTATTTAAGGTTAAACCTCAAAAAGAATCTCAAAAAGTAAAACAAAAGGAATAAAACCAAAAATAGAATTTCCCGGGAATGTAAACCGGCCGTATAATTCAAATTTCAAAAGAAATATTCCTCGTGTCCAAAGCCCGAAGCCGCATTTAATGAACAAGGCACGCGAAGGGACTTATCCGCGCGGACATGTTTGCATTTTCAGGAGGGCTATAAATTGAGCCCTCCAGTCACAAAAATAAGGAGCCACAACACCAATTGCACCGAACCTCTGGCGAAATATAGAGAGAAAACAGTGAGAATTCTTCAAGAATTGTCACCATTTTCTCTCCAATCTTTCCCAACTCACACTCATCCACTCACTCTCATATTTAAGCCTTAAACACTCATACACTCAAGCCAAAAACTCAAGAACACAAGGAAGATTGGTAAACCCTCCTTCTCCTTCCCCTAAACTCCAACCATGCATGCATTTGCAAACTACAAAATGTAGTTCTTTCATCTTCTTGCTTTAGATCTAAGAAGATCACCATGGAAGACCATCTCCATGGATGATCTTCTACAAAGATCAAAATTATTTTCAAGTTCTCTTACTTTCTTGCAAAGAAAACTCATTTTCAAAACCCTAAAAACCATTTTCAAGCATCAAATCTCATTTTCAAAGGATAAAAATCCCCTTCCCAAGCAAATGAAATGCTTAGTCCTAATGTACCCCAAGGATGGTTTGGTATAGTTGATTCACCACTAAAATGTCAAGTGATCACTAACCAAAACCTAGGGAAATGGGGACAAGCATGGATGCAAAACCCCCCTTAAAATCATATTTTCTTTCTTGAGAAGTTGCTGTCCAGTAGCAATTTTCTCAGACCTCAGTCCATGGTCTAATTTTTTGGACACAGATAAATGTGGAATTTGGTGTTGACTACAAAACACTTTTTGTAGCCAACATCCAGATCTTTCCAGAAATATTTTTACTTTATTTTTTGGGTGAGTAAAACTCCTCTTTTCAAATTTTCTTTCAGAGGCTAGTTCATCAGCTTCTGGGAATCCAGATCTCATATCTGAGGTTTCCAGAAGGTTTTGACCCCTCAAATCTTCTCCAAAATGGAAAATTCCTTCGCAAAAATCTTATTTAAGGTGTCTGGAACAACTTTCATTCTCTGAGTTTATCCATATTATGAAGTTTTAAGACCCTTGAATCCATTTCAAAATCAAAGGTCCACTGCCTTTTTCATTCTGGCAGAAGTGGCTCTCAACTTCAAAAGGTCTTTTGAGTACCAAATCTCAATCCAAAAATCTTCCAAAAAATCATGGGATCAGTTTAAAGTCTTAAAAAGATATCCCAATTTTTACTTTTCTGAGTTTCAAATTATTTTGGCCAAAACACACACACACACACATACACAAATGATTTTCAGCTTGGAAGACTCGTTTTACGAGGCATTCCGGGTGCACACTAACGTCCTTCCCGGCGTGTAACATGACCTCCGAACCCAAATTTCTGATCTCGGGCTTTTTTCAAAGTTTTGGCCCTTAAAACAAAAATGGCGTGGCGACTCCGTTCTTTTTTCCGGGTCTTATTTGATTTTTTTCAAAGAAACGCGAAAGGAATCGAATTTCTTCCCGCGAAAATGGCGACACGTCATCACACCAGGGGCACCAGGCCAAACGAAGCTGTGGGTCAGAACGTTGATCAAAGGATGGTGGTGCGGCCTCAATCACCCATTCACGTTCCCAGTGACGACCTAAGGGCTAGTCTCACTAGGAACAGGGAGCAGGAGGCACAGTCGGACCTGAGGACGCAGCTAGAGGCAAACCGAAGTAGGCGTAGATCTCCAGCCAGGACAGAGAGGTCCCAATCCCACAGGGGAAGGAATGGGCGCAGGTCGCCTATGAGAGAGGGGAGGCGCAGGTCGCCACCCAGGGATGATAGGCGCAGGTCGCCACTCAGAAACGAAAGGCGCAGGTCGCCAACAAGAGATGACGGGCGCAGGTCGCCAATCAGGTCGGTAAGGTCACCTTCCCACAAGGATAGGAGAAGCAGACAAGTAACTCCCCCCAGAAGTGAGGGTCAAAGGTCAAATGCTGTTCCCCCTGCTGGAGAAGACAGACCCGATGCTAGGGAGTGGCTGCTATGGAAAAGGAAATTTGAACAATGGGAGGCTGAGAAGAAGAATGATACTGGAAAGGTCGAACGAATTGACTTTGCTCTTCGACCTTATCCAAGGATTTGATCGATAGCCGACCTCCTGCTGGTTTCAGATTGCCACTCCTGGAGAAGTACTCAGGGGCTACCAATGCAAAAAGCCACGTGGCTCACCTAGAGGCCACGATGTGATTCGTCGCCAATGAGGACGACAATATGTGCAAAGCCCTCATAAGCACACTAACGGGGGCAGCCCTAACATGGTTCAATGGTTTGGCAGCTGGTAGCATTTCCTCCTGGATGAGTTTAAGGACAAAATTCCTGGATCGCTTCTCAACTGCTGGAGCTCAGAAGGTGACTGTAACCGATCTAAACAACTTGGTGCAAGGAAAAAACGAAAGCTCCATGAGCTACTACACTAAGTTTAAGGAAATGGTTGACAAGATTGAGGAGGATCTCACTGACGGGAGGTGATCAATTTCTTCCGAAATGGCATTTCCTCTGCAGACATGGATTATGAGCTGACGGTTCGAATAGTCACCACTCGACAGGAGTTGTTCGAGAAGGCTTATAATGTGGCATTAGCCGAGGAGAGGAAAGAAAATAAGAATGGGAAAGGCCCCAAGGTTGAGGTCGCTGACGACAAGAAAGACTCAGCCAAAAATGGAGGAAACAACAAAAATGGTAAGAACATGACTAGGGCGACAGAGAAAGTGCCCGAAGCTTTCACTCCCCTGACGCTGAGTCGAACAGAGATAATAAATGCGGTCGAGTTGGCCCCACCTGCCCCCATGAACCCAGGCAACAAGTTTAGAAGGGACAATAGCAAGTACTGTGATTACCACAAGGATACGGGTCATCTCACAGAGGATTGCTTAGGCTTGAAACGCATCATCCAGAAAATGGTCGACCAGGGGAGGCTCGATGCATATGTCAAAAGACCTCAAGCAGGCGGTGGTGAGTGACCTGCATGTGGACTTCCTGAACCACGGCAACCCAGATTGAACTTGGGGGTCATCACAGAGCAAGCCAGCAACACAGCCATCAAACATAAAATCTTTCAACTCAACAAAGCCCCACACGTGCCTCCGAGAAGAGATGTCAGAGATGAGGTGATCAGCTTCTACCCCCATGAGTTGGCAACTAATATGGCGGCTAGAGAGCAAGTTCTCGTCATCCCAGGTCTTATCGACGGATGTACGACGAGCAGACTCTTAGTCGACACGGGGGCCTACAAAGACATTTTGTTCTACAAAACCTTCCAGGGGATGGGTCTTTCCAACGAGCAGCTTGAAAGATATGATGGCAGGTTGGAGGGCTTCACAAATCATCGAGTCGACGCTAAGGGACAGATCGAGCTAGATGTCGACCTAGGCCAGCACCCTTACAGGGTCGTTTCTAAGGTAAAATTCATTGTGATAGATGTGAACAGTGACTATGCTGCTATCCTTGGTATTCCTGGTCAGGTCGCGCTTGGAATGGTGGCATCAATCCCCCATCAGCGAGTCAAATTTCCAACCCCTGCTGGAGTCGGTTGTGTACAAGGCACAGCTCGAGCATACTTAGACCATGTCCTACGAGAAAGAAAGAAGAGGGAACTGGAGATTGAAACGGCGGAGGGATACTTAAAGTTGTCCCAGTCAGTCACCAAAACTACTCGACTGTCAACGATCACCAACGTGGAGGAGTCGACCTATCGCTCAAATGACGAGGTCATGGTTGAGTCGACACGTCACTCCGAAGCCACAGCGGTCGGTTCAGATGTAGTTATGGTCGACCAAATCATCATAGGCAACCTATGCCTCCAGGTCGACAATAACTCGGGGGCCACCACCGATAAGATCGCTGATAAGCTAGATGACATGATAGCTGAGGAAGCTCCACATTTGGGGGCCGAAGAGAGGCAGAAAGTGAAGGAAATCATCATTGAGACCCTACAATTCAGGGATGGCCCGGAGATAGAGGCTGTTGACGAGCTAGAATCAGTGATCACAAATCCCTCTTATCCGGAGCAGAAAATTCAAATAGGAAAGCAGCTGTCAGACGAGGAGCGAGCAGAGATCGTTGAGCTGCTGAAAGAAAGTAATGATGTCTTTGTATGGCGAGTAGAATACATGAAGGGAATCAAGGAAGAGGTCTCCGTTCATAGGCTTGAGGTCAACCCGACTATAAAGCCCAGACCCCAGAAATTGAGAAGCTTTGCTCGAGAGAAGGAGGAGGCCATAAAAGCTGAGGTACAAAAACTTTTAAGCGCAGGTATAATTAAAGAGGCCACTCATACAACATGGTTGGCTAATGTGGTTATGGTGAAGAAGTCAAATGGCAAATGGAGGATGTGTGTCGACTTCACCACTCTAAACCTTGCTTGCCTGAAGGACAGCTATCCTCTTCCCAGAATCGACAAACTTATTGATTCCATTGCTGGCCATTCTACCCTCAGCTTCATAGACGCTTACTCGGGCTACCACCAGATTAAGATGCATAAGGATGACATAGTGAAGACAGCATTTCAAGCAGCTGGAGGCATCTACTGCTACAACATGATGCCATTTGGATTGAAGAATGCAAGAGCAACTTATCAACGCATGGTAAACAAGGTCTTTGCTTCACAAATTGGCCAAAACATGGAGGCCTACGTCGACGATATGGTCATCAAAACTAAGGCCGAACGTCACGTGGTCGACCTAAAAGAAACATTCGTCAATCTACGAGCAAACGACATGAAGCTCAATCCTAGCAAGTGCGTCTTTGGAGTAGCAGCTGGCAAGTTCCTTGGATTTATGGTGTCTCAACGGGGCATAGAAGCTAACCCAGAAAAGATCAAGGCCCTAGTCGACATGAAAGAGCCTACCAGTATCAAAGAAATGCAGCGACTTAACGGAAGAGTAGCAGCTCTTGGTCACTTTATATCCAAGTCGGCTGAAAGGTCTCTCCCCTTCTTCAAATCATTGAGGGGGACGAAAAACTTTGAGTGGACGGCCGAATGTCATTCGTCGTTCCAACAACTCAAAAGAATACCTTACTACTCCCCACTATTGAGCGGTCAGGCCTCTTTGGTGAGACCTTGTTCGTGTATGCGTACATGCAGGAGACAAGCCAGTGGCAGCAGTCTTGGTTAGAGAAGAGGAAGGTCATCAAAAGCCAGTTTACTATGTTAGCAAGGCCCTATCAGATGTAGAGGGCAGATATTACAATGCAGAAAAGGTCGCATATTCTCTAGTCGTAGCCTCAAGGAAGCTGCGAGCTTATTTCTTGGCTCACCCTATTGTTGTGCTCACAAATGCCCCCCTAAGAAAAATTCTTCATAAACCAGAAAGTTCAGGTCGCCTACTCAATTGGTCAATTGCCCTCACGAAATTCGACATCGAGTATCGACCTCGAAAGGCATTGAAGGCTCAAGCTCTAGCTGATTTCTTGGTCGAGCTGACATTCACCAAGGAAGATAGCGGGGTGCGAGCTCAGAAAGAGAAAGTCAAAGGGAAGGAGCCAGAGTCCCAAGTCGTCATCAACCTACCCGACGATTGTTGGAAAGTCTACTCGGATGGGTCAGCAACCAAGAGTGTCAGTGGAGCTGGGATAGTTCTGATTGAGCCAGAATCTGGAACAGTATATGAGGAGTCACTAAGGTTCAAGTTTGATGCATCCAACAATCAGGCGGAGTATGAAGCTCTGGTAGCAGCCATAGAGTATGCCAAGTGCTTCGGAGCTACCAAAATCATGGCATATTGTGACTCACAGTTGATAGTCAACCAGGTCCGAGGAGAGTACGAGGTGCTGAACTCTACTCTAGTCAAGTATCATGACCTAGTGAAGGAGCTGACAAAAGACTTGGAGTTTTGGGAGATCCAAAGGATTGGTCGAGAAGACAATGAGTTAGCCGACTTACTCTCAAAGCTAGCTACATCTGACGAGCCACATGAAGAGCCCATCTCTTATCTTGAGAGCCTAGCTTATGAAAGAGTCAAAATTCAATGCATAGAAGACCCCTCAAGAAATTGGATTTATGAGAAGTGCTGGATTGAAGAAATGAAGTTGTATCTAGAAAGTGGCGAGCTTCCAGAAGACGAGAAGAAGGCTCGAGCTGTCAAAAAGAAGGCTCCAAGATATGTCATCCAAGGAGGCATGCTGTTCAGAAGATCATATACCAGGCCCTTATTGAAGTGCATTCATCCTCAAGAAATCACACAATTGATGCATGAGGTTCACAGTGGAATTTGTGGTGGACACCCGGGGGCCAGGACTCTAGCCGACAAATTGATCACTCTGGGATATTATTGGCCACATATGAGAGCAGACACTCATGACTTCGTTCAGCAATGTGACCAATGTCAAAGGTTTGCCAACTTACCTCATTTACCTACAACGGAGCAGACCCCAGTGATCGCTGCTTGGCCATTTGATATGTGGGGTGTCGACTTAATTGGCCCCTTCCCACCCGCCCGTGGGAATTGCAAGTATGTAATCGTGGCAATTGATTACTTTACCAAGTGGGTTGAAGCAAAGCCGCTAGCTCGCATCACAGAGGAAAACGCCATCAACTTCATTCATGATTTCATCTGGTGTCGATTTGGTTTTCCTCGAGCTATAGTATCTGACAACGGCCTACAATTCTCCCAAACCTTCGAGGCAGAGATGAATCGAGTAGGGATCAAGCATTGGAAATCTTCTGTCGCCTATCCCCAAGGAAATGGGCAGGCCGAAGCTGCAAACAAGCTCGTACTATCCTCACTCAAGACGGGTCTCGTAGGTCGACGCAATAACTGGTTGGACGAACTTCCCCTTGCTCTTTGGGCAGTTCGCACAACCACTCGGGGGCCTACTAGGGAAACCCCATTTGCTCTTACATATGGATCAGAGGCCATGGCACCTGCTGAGCTCAAATTTCCTACTGCTAGAGTGACCTTCTTTGATCAAGAGCAGAACGACACTAACAGATTGATCGACCTGGATCTGATCGACGAGAAGCGAGACACGGCTTACCTTCGGATGGTCAACTACAAGCAGCGAACTAAAAGTTACCACGATAAGAAAGTGAAGGCCAGGTCATTCCAAGTAGGAGATCATGTGTTGAGGAAGATCGAGGCAACAGGGAGAAGGACCCAGCAGAACAAGCTATCTCCTAATTGGGAAGGTCCTTACATAGTTACTCGAGTCGTCAAAGAAGGGACCTATATGATTGCTCACCCAGGAGGAGAAGAGCTAAAACATCCTTGGCATGCCACCCATCTTATCAAATACTACTTCTAGTTCAAATTGCTAGTTCAGTTCAGAGTATGTACAGTTGCAAAGTTTGAAGTTATCATAGTTCTAGTCGATGTAAGCATATTTCTACTTCAATAAAAATCGCAGTTCTGTTCGACCAAACACTATACACTAACTTCAACAAGCTCGACTCTTAGTCAGCTTTGTTTTAACAAGCTCGATTCTTAATCATCTTAGTTCCTTTAACGAGTCCGACTCATAGTCGACTCCGTTCAACAGGCTCGACTCTAAGTCAGCTTCGTTCTAGCAAACTCGATTCTTAATCAGTTATGCACCCTTACCAAGTCCGACTTTTAGTCGACTTTGTCCCAATGAGCTCGACTCTTAGTCAGCTTTATTAGCTCGATTCTCAATCAGCTTTGTTCATTTAACAAGTCCGACCTAAGGTCGACTTCGTTCTAATAAGCTCGACCCTTGGTCAGCTTTGATAGCTTAAACAGGATCGACTCTTAGTCAATCTCGTTTCCAGAAGCTATACAAGTCTGAGGTCGATTAAGCCATCACAGGACAGGTCGACCTTAGTCTTAGGGTGACTCATTTATCCTACCACATCTAGCTCGACACCTATGTGTAAAATTCAAAAGCATATAACATACACTGAAGGAAAGTCAGCTACGATTAAATAAAGTTAAGCCTCCCAAAGTGGGCCAAGACTTAAGTTACGAAATGTTATGCCTCCCAAAAGCTGGGCCAAGGCATCAGCATTTATCAAACAAAAGCAAAAAATAAGAAGTGTTTGGGACTTGTTCGTTACACAATCCTTCAAATTACAGTTCAAATTGTGGGATCGCCTTCAACTTGGCCACTTGTGGAGGTTGGATCGATGTCAATATGGCTGCTCGCAGCAGCTGGCTCACCCAATACGTTCTCTTGTTGATCTGGATAGACAATCTTTCTCGAATCGTTGATATTGTATTTGGGGGTATCCTCTTCAAATGCTGGCTCATCAGGTTCTTCGAGCTCCGCCAAAATAGTTGTGAAATTAACCGACTCAACTGCAGGAGGGACCCAAACTTCAGCTTCTGCTTCCTCATCGTCCTTGGCAATGTTGGCCATGTCATTGTCATTATAAGGCACTAAGTTATGGCCTTGACGAGCTGCTGTGTTATACGGATCCTCCGAGGCCCATTTGGCTAGCTGTTCGATGGAGATGTTGACAGAAGGGTCTACCACAATACGTCGAGCCATGTGAGCTTGACCTACATCCCAGAAGGTGTTGGCTTGCTTGGTAATGTGAGTATGGAGCTCATCACTATCCTTATAAGTCTGCATAGCCTCCTCCCTGGCAGCCTTCACATCATCAACTAGCTCGCCCTCCCACTTAAGCCGAGCAGCATTCAGTTCCTCTTGTTTCTTTGCCAAGGTGACTGGAACCTCCTCCAACTATTGCTTGGCCAGTTCAAGATAAGTCTGCATAGCCTCCTCCTTGGCAGCCTTCACAGCATCAACTATTGCTTAGCCTCTCCCAAACTCTTCCAGGCTTCCTCCTTCAACTTGATCTCATTGTCCTTGACAAGCTTCAAGGCATCATACGAATTATCTAGGTCAGAACGGGTTTCTTTCAATTGTTCAAACTCCTCCTTCAACTTAGCATTGGCCTCTTTCAACTCCCCCACTTTGGCGTTCTCCTCCTCCAGTTTCTTCAACTCCTTATTCTTTTTAGCCAACATGGACTTGGCTAGCTTCTCCTGCTCCTCAGCAGCCTTCCAATAAGTTGTAGCCAGGTCAATCATGGCAATAGACTGAAATGACGAGTGAGAAGAAAGGGTCAGGTCAATCAGAAGTAAAATGGAGACTTGAGACAAGAGAGAAGTATAAAGACGACCATGTAAATTACTACAAAGGTTACCTCGGAGGAAGCTAGCCCGACCCTAGCTCGGCAAGCTTCAGGAGTTAAAGCTCTGTTGGTGTATTTCTTGATTAAATCTTGGTCAGCCACCCTCCTGACAACCACTTGTCCATATTCCAATTCAGGGTACTCCCTAGCCAAGCAGTTAATCCTAGTCAGAGGAACAACATCACTCAGCTCGTCGACTCGGGCCTGAACCATCTCGGCATAAGAGACTCGGAGGGGAGATGACTGAGGGCCCCTAGCTTCAGCTTCCACGTGCTCAGTGGCATCAACAGGATTGGGGGCAGAGCTTACCTGGGACGGACCAATCTTGATATTCTTACTAAGAGGGGCGGTATCATCATCATCCTCCTCTTCATCAAGCTCAATTACAGGCGACTTGGCCTTGGAAGCCTTTTTAGACTTGGATTTAGCTTTGGCTTGGGCACGGGTCCTAGCCCTATCGACCTCTTCAGTTGGTTCCACAATTTGATCAGATATGTCGATCTCAGCAGCGTCGACCTCATCCGCACCTTGAACAACATCTTCAGCTCGGTCCTCCTCCAGCTCCTCAACATTATCCTCAGCAGGGATGTACTGAGTGGTATCTTTATCAACCAACTTCAGAGCCTCATTCCTCTTAGCTCCTTCAATCTCTCGGTTCTCCCTGGCATTGGCAGCTCCGTGGCTTCTCTTGCTCTTCCTCACATCGATTGATCTCCCCATGTTAGCTTCCTGAGCAGGAGTCAATACTGCACGAAACAAAAAGGAACAAGTGTTAGCTCGACATATAAAGATAAGCTCTATGTACGAGCTACTAGTTCTACATACGAGCAATCTAACTACGAGCTCTACACTAGAATCGACAAGATACAAGCAGAGAGTTAAAAACAAAAGACAAACAAGTTGGAGCACAATCGTAAAAGTTTCATATAGGGGAAGTGAAGGGGCGAGTAAAAATTCTACAGGCATATAATGAGAAGGTAAGAAAACCCATACCACCAACATGCTCCCCATGGTTCTTACAGTACTTGAGGGTCTTCCGGCAAAGTGAGCAGTCTTTCTCAAACCTAGCCAGGGTGTGGGTCACCCAATCCGGATATCTCAAGCACCTCACTATGGGAACTAGTGGCACGACATCATCATTCCCAAGCATCATCCCAGCTTGAATATAGTTGTTCTTCGTGGTTCCTAAGACTTCCCAACTGATGGGTTTATGAGCAACCAATTCAACTAGCTTCCTACGCAAATCATCATGCCAATAGGGCTCCCATTGATGCTCCTCCTTCACTACTTGGGTGTCCTCGCTGGGTAACGGGAACTCCCAGTCTAGCCTACTCTCCACAACTACCACGTGAGAGTTTCAACCACTGGCTTTACTAGGCAAGTTAATGAATAATTTGGGGGAATTTGGCTTTGAAGGAGTGCTTATGCCATGGTTCTTATCAAATTTCACAGTAAAAAATTCTCTAAATACCCTCATGCAAGGCTCATAACCTAAGAAACGGCAAACCATTGCAAAACAGACCAAAACTCTACATGTGTTGGCACCCAGCTGGAGAGGTAGAGCATTGGCATACTCTAAGAATTCATTTATGAAGGGATCCAGGGGCAACCTCAAACCAGCCACAAATTGGCCATAATAGAAGGCAACTCTAGTGGGATCAGTCTTGTAGTCACTATACTGTTTGAAGAAATCACTCTTGCTGTAAAGGGTAACATCGAACTCCTCCCTATCCACCTCACAGAAGTCGTAGATCATGGACAAGCGAGAAGGAAAGTTCTGCCTCCCCCTAAGTGGTCCTTTGGGCACATAGCCCCTCTCATTCCTGCCCGGCACCACAGTGGTCTCGAAAGCGTCAACAATACGTGGGCTTGACGAGGTCGATGCGTTGGCTTCTCCTTGAGTCTCCATATCTGTACAAGAAGAGGGGAAAACAGGGGAATCAGTTCTACATGAAGTCTCAGGGGTCCTAATAGACACACTAAGGGGCGACCTAGATTCCCCCGGGAATCCAATCCTGTTTCTAATAAAGGAGGGTTTGTTGGCATCCTGGACATAAAACACAGCTAAATGGTCAAGAAGCTCGTGAAAGAGATGAAATGACACAACTCTTGGGTCGTTCGTTTCTAGGGCACCTAAGTCCTCTCCCGCAGGCAAAGTTAGCTCGGTAAAATGCAAGCCCCAACGGGTCAAAATTGAAGTGCATTCCTCCATAGTCATCTCTCTCCACTCCCCGTTCAAGTGTTTATAAACCCTACGGTTGACACTACAATAACCATACCAAGCTCCAGGTTCGGTGCTAAAGGTCCTAGCCATGGCGGAATTGGAGAAATCACGGAAATAAAACCCTAATATTGAGAGGCAAGAAGAATACCTTAAAATTAGCTCGAGTGAAGAAGGATTACAGACGGAGGCGAAAGCTTTGATTTATCTGATTGCCCTTTCGTTGTTTTCGCCAGAATTCAAGGAATCAGAGAAGGTAAAAGTAGTAAATGGAGAAGGATTCTGCTATATATATTTTCTGGAATTGGAAGGGGAAGGGGAAAAGAAAAATTCAAAAAATTTATTTCCCTAATTAATGGCGGAAACAGTTTTCAAGGCGGACTCTCAAACGTCAAAACAATAATCTTTGCGAAAAACGGCGCTCTCCCAGATCTGACCGTTCAAACATTCGACGTTCCAAGATTGTGCCACGTCATTATGATCGACTACAACTTCAGAGCGAGTAGCGACCTGCGAGTCACAACAATTCTCACCAAAAATTTTTCCTTAACTTCCTAGTCGACAAAGTCAACTCGAAAGTTGGGGGCCACTGAACATACCAAAAGTATCTAGCTGGGCCAAGCGAGTAAAGCCCAATCCACAAGCAATTATTGCCACCATATTCTCTATGGGCTAGGCCCAATCATTACATGGCTCAAGGCCCATTTCACATATCAGTCGACTAAGTTCATTGTCCGACCTAACTTAGTCCGACCTTATGACCCAATCATATTTCGGGTATGATCCAACTCTACCCGACAGTCAGGTCGACCCAAAAACAAGTGTCGACCTCGACCTACTGAAGCAAGCGTCGACCTAACGGTTACAGGCGTACAAACAATAACTCTTGCCATAACTGCCTCCCTACAAATCAGGGACCGTTCCAGGACACGTTCACACTACATGTAACTGTCCCTAGAATCACGGAGCTCATGTAGCCCTGTCATTAAACCACCTACATCAACTATAAATACATCATCACTACCAACGGTGCAAAGGTAACTGCTATTTTGTTATCAGAATTCCATTATTCAATACATTTTAGCTCTCCAATCATCAAATACTTACTCTCACGCCCAAGGGTCTAAGCCGGAGACACATCCGGCTAGTCGTGGGTTCTGATTTCAGGTCAAGGAGCTAGGTGATCAGTCCTGCCACGTGGAGGAAGATTGATAAGCACATTTCCTGCGGCATCAGTGTTGATTACAAAAAATTGTGTTGTTGATATTTTCTTTTTCTTTTTATAGTATACTCCCTCCGTCCCAAGAAATCCGTCACCATTTTAGGCATGGCACGCAAATTAAGGAAAAAAGTGGAAAGAAAAAATATTGTGAGTGTAATTTAAAAAAAGGAGAGAGAATTAGTGAAGGAAATAGTAAATTTAAAAAGTGTTGTGAAGGAATGGAATGGTCAATGAAATGGAATTCATGAAGGAATTTGAATGGAAAAAAACTGGTCAAACCCTCCGTTTGATTGACACGGAATGGAATGAAATTGTCATTCAATTCCTTGCCAAATCATGTTTGGCTTGAAAATACAAATTATAGGAATGGAATGAAAACATATAAAATGATCAATTTACCCTTTTTTTAAAAAAAAATTGGGGGAGGGGGGTGGGGGTAGGTAGGGGTATGCAAAATGAGTAAAAAATTTTTTCGTGGGGGTTGGGGGTGGGGGTGGTGGTGGGGGGTAGGTAGGGGTATGCAAAATGAGTAAAAATATTTTTTTCGTGGGGGGTGGGGGTAGGGTAGGGGGTAGGTAGGGGGTATGGAAAATGAGTAAAAATATTTTTTTCGTGAGGGTGGGTGGGTGGGGTAGGGGTAGGGGTGGGGGGTAGGGCGGGGGGTGGATGGGGGAAGGTAGGCGGGGTTTTTTAAAAAAAAAAAAAAATTTTTGGGGGGGGTAGGGGGAGGGGGATAGGGCAGGGGCTGGATGGGGGAAGGTAGGCAGGGTTTTTTTTAAAAAAAAATAATTTTTTTTGGGGGGGTTTGTGGGGGGAGTAGGGGGTGGGGGGTAGGGCAGGGGCTGGATGGGGGGTAGGGCAGGGGGTGCAAAAAAAAAAATTCGTGTGGGGGGGTGGTGGGTGGGGTCGAGTGGGGGTTTGGGGGTAGGGCTGGGCAGGGGCTGATTGGGGGTGGGTAAGGGTGGTTTGGGTTTGGGGGTATTTTGGTCAAAAAAAAATTTTTTTTTTCCATTTCCTAAGGAATTCATCATTCCTTCCATATATGGAAGGAATGAAAATCCATTCCAAGGAATGAAAATTCATTCCCTAGGAAATGGAAAATTTTTCATTTCTACCAACCAAACAGGGCGAAGGGAATGAAGTCAACGGAATTGACCATTCCATTCCGCCCCGGAATGGCCAATTCTGGCGAACCAAACGCCCCCTAATAGTGTTTTAGGAGAGAGAATGAGTGGAGGAAATAGTGAGTGGGTATAATAGAATATTAATAAAACATTTTTATTTTAGGAAAGGTGAATCTTCAAACGGGACGCTATTTTGGGTAAAGTGATCTATTCTGGATGGTAGGGATGGCCAAATCGGATCGGAACCGGATCGGAACCGGAAAACCGGATCGGAACCAGACCGAAAAAGCCCGGAACCGGAGCGAACCGGGGAGAAAACCGGAACCGGACGGACCGGAACCGGGGTTAGTGCGGGCCGGTTGAGGGTTACAAAAATGTCAAACCGGACCGGAATCGGAACCGTGAACCGGACGAAATTTTCACGTTTTCCAAAGAATCGGACCGAAACCGGAGCGGAAAAGCCCGGAACCGGAGCGAATCGGGGAGAAAACCGAAACCGGACAAACCGGAACCGGGGTTAGTGCGGGCCGGTTAAGGATTACCATTTGACCGAACCGAAACCGGCAATTCAAGGCCCGAAACCGAAACCGAACCGAATTTGGTCATCCCTACTGGATGGAACGGGGGGAGTGTAACAATGACGAATGCTACCGGTATCATTATATTATAAAGAAAAGTAATTATAAAATGAACAGTACTCATTATTTTTTCTTTTATTCAATTAAAATATCTTCCATGTGTAAAGATGTCATCATTTAATGCCATATTTGGCAAAAACATGTTTTACCTTTTGTTGTGGAACACATCGGCCGAATAAATCTAAAAACGTGAAATACCTTGTCAATTTTTTATAACCATCATCTCAGTCCACAAAAATGGAGGAAATGCACCAAGGAGGTCGAGGGTGTATTTAAAAGTTTTCCAAGTAAAATGGGAACAAATTGGGTTGATTTATGGTAGTTGTATTTAGAAATGTGGATAAAAATGGTTTGGTAGGTGCACATAGTTAGGGTGTAAATGGTTCGGTTTGGGGCAATTTACGAAACGAACCACTGATTATCGGTTTGAAAAAATATCAAACCGAACCGAATCATGAATTTTTTTTTTAAATCGAACCGAATCAAATCAAACCGCCATGATTTTGTTTGAACCGCGGTTTGATTTTACGATTCAAACCGAGGTTTAAACCACAATTCAACCATGGTTCAAACCATGAAATAAAACATTGCTTAAACTATTAATTAGAACATGATTTCAGACTACACAATTCATTATCTTGTTTGTTTGAATTTTTCAGACATAACATAAAAAAAAAAGATTTAGTATTTAAACACAACGTGAAATTGTGCTTCAATGTTTGTGATAACATGTCATTTGAGTACTTGTAATTGTATGTGCTACAGAGTGAATTAACATTATTACAAGAAGATTAACCAAAAGAAAAAAGGGTTATGGGCTAAAACTCATGAATAGAATTAGGGGTTTTCAATATAAATGTAAGGTGAAAATAAAAGATATGCATATTTACGGTTAATATTAAACGGTTTGGTGGTTTGATTTATCGGTTCGATTTGGTGGTTCGATCTCGCGATCTCGAACTGTGATTTGGAGTTTCAAACCGCAGATCAAACCGAACTACACGATTTGACAATTTTTGAAATCGAACTAAACTGCTATTACTTGAAAATCGAACTAAACCAAACCGCATGATTTGATTTGTTAGGTTATAAATTGCCGTTTGTTTGAAGCGAAACACTTGCACCGACATACTCCCTCCGTCCCACCAAGAGTGTCACCCTTTTTGGGGTGGCACGCAAATTAAGGAAAAAAGGGGGAAGAAAAAATGTTGTGAGTGTAATTTGAAAATAGGAGAGAGAATTAGTGGAGGAAATAGTGAATTTAAAAAGTGTTGTGACTCTTGTGAGTGTAGAGGAGAGAGAATTAGTGGAGGGAATAGTGGATGGGATAATAGAATATTAATAAAACATTTCATTTTTAGGAAGGGTGACGCTTCAAACGGGACGTCATTTTGGGTAAAAAGTGACACTTGGAGTGGGACGGAGAGAGTAATAAATAAATTTCTCTCCTATATGTGAGAGCCGTTGTTTCCTCTCCTTTGTGAAAGCCGTGGTTTTCTCTCATTCGTTGAGTGTCTATGTTTGTTTGTTGTTTTTTAATCTTGTAATTGCGACGATTCTCACTTGTTCTCACAATCAAATGGATATCATCGTTCTTTCTGCACAAAGGATGGTTTGGGAATTTTGAGATTTATGGTGGACGTTTTTTCGTCGACCCGGATTCTGTATATCAAGTGCTAAACGCAAAATCTTATCAGATGGAGAATTTTCTAAATGTCGGATTTGTTAGGATCGCTCACCCATACAAGAAATCCGCAACAAGAGAAATCAAACAACACACAATACGAAATAAAGATAAAACACACAATATTTTGTGGTTCGGCTAAAAGCCTATTCTACCCAAAATATAACTTCTATATATTTCTTGATATTACAAGAATGGAGACACCCTCTCTCTCTCAACACTCTTGAATATCCTCACCAATCGTATACAAGCGTACAATTTCTCTCTCTAAATTGTAAATCTATGCTAACTCTCTCAAGTTCTCTCCAATTCTTGTCAAAAACCTAACTAGTGAAGCCTATTTATATAGGGGAGGCACACCCACTTTTCCCCTTTTCTAACCGATATGGGATTACTATTCCTTCTCCTAGCCAATATGAGATAAGTAATCTTTTCCTACTCATAATAGGATTTAGGCAATATAGGTCAAATTCCTAACAAATCTCCCCTTGACCAAAATTCCCTAAAATCTCATCAACTCCAGAGAAGCGAACTCTTTTCCCAATCTTCTTCTCCTTTTTGTCATCACAAAAGGATATTTCACGCAAGGATTGCCCCTCCAAATAGCATATATTCCTCGCACCTTTTCTCCCTTGAAGAATCAAGCGCTTTCCTTTGTACACTTTGTACGTCTGTCTTATTTCAACATATCGATACCCACGAGATGTCAAAACTCCTAGTGAAAGCAAATTCGCAGTCGCACCATGAACATACTTCACATTCAAAGCGGTTTTCACAGACCCATCATAAAGCTTGAAGCGTACACTCCCAACACCTTCAATCTTCAATTTCTGCTCATTACCGACTTTGATTTCTTCAAAATTTCCCTCCGATCGCAAAGTGTCAAACATAGCTCGATCCTTACAAATATGCACTGAAGAAGCTGAATCTAGCACCCTTTCAGACTTCTTCTCCTCAATCACATCAGCAGCAGCTACAGTCTCTGTTAAAAGAAAATCTCCATCATCGCTATCAATTGTGTTGACCTTCTCCTCGTCAACCTTTTTCTTTTCTTTTACACCATGTAAACTTTTCAAATCGTGGGCAACGCATCTTCATATGACCAGTCTCTCCACAGTAGAAGCACTCAATCTTACTCATATCTCTATCTCCCCTAGATTGAGACCTTCCTCTTCCTTTTGAGCCACCACGATTATAATTTCTCCCTCTTTCAGAACCCTCCGCAACTAGTACTCTGTCACCATTGAAGAAGCTATCACTCCTCGTCATCCTTTCATTATCCCTCAACGCCTTAACCACTTCATTAAGTGTTAAAATAGTCCTACCTGTCAACATCGTCTGCACAAAAGGCTTGTAGGACTTGGGTAATGAAGCCAACAATAACAAAGCTTGCTCCTCATCTTTAATTGTCTCATCAACATTAAACAATTGACATACTAGTTGACCGAAAGAATTAATATGGTCATGCAAATTACCCCCTTCATCAAACTTCAAACAATATAAATTCATCTTTAAGAATAAGCGATTAGTCAATGATTTAGACGCATAAATGCTAGCAAGTTTCTCCCAAATATCCCTCGGTGTTTTCTCTTTCTAAACGCTATATTTAATTTCAGGAGCAAGTGCTAACCTTATCGTACTCGAAGCCCTCTTCTGAATTTTAGCCCAATCCACGTCTTTCATCTCATCTGGTTTGTTTTCTTCCAAAGCTTCATCAAGTCCTTGTTGAACCAACACATCTTGGATTGTCATCTTCCACACCGTGAAATCCATCTTCCCATCGAAGGTCGGGACTTGATACTTTGATACCCCAATATCCATATTCCGCAAAATATGAATTTCTTCAAACTGCTGCTGCTGTCCGAATACAATTCCCGATGCCTGAGACCTTAAAATCCAATCTCCACCGTTCAGATTCACTCCACATTAGTATGATATTGTCCGCTTTGGGCCCAGCCCGCACGGATTTGCTCTTAGGTCAACACCCAAAAGGCCTCATACTAATGAAGTGGGTGGACACCTTTTTATACTAGACAACTCTTCTTTCAATTGCCGATGTGGGACTTGGGTTGATACCCCAACAATCCTCCCCTCAAACCAAGGACCACCTCTAGCGAATCTTGTACCGCCGCTATTCACCACTTGCGGGACACGCCGCCTAATTTATCACCAATATTAGGAAGACTTTCGACACAAGGCACACACAGTGCTCCATTCGCGAGGTCACACCACCAAAGGAAATCCCACATATCTTCCACACACGGTCCACTGCGTCACGCCTATCCACTAACCACGGCTCTGATACCACTTGTTAGGATCGCTCACCCATACAAGAAATCCGCAACAAGAGAAATCAAACAACACACAATACGAAATAAAGACAAAACACACAATATTTTGTGGTTCGGCTAAAAGCCTATTCTACCCAAAATATAACTTCTAGTATATATTTCTTGATATTACAAGAATGGAGACACCCTCTCTCTCAACACTTTTGAATATCCTCACCAATCGCATACAAGCGTACAATTTCTCTCTCTAAATTGTAAATCTATGCTAACTTTCTCAAGTTCTCTCCAATTCTTGTCAAAAACCTAACTAGTGAAGCCTATTTATATAGGGGAGGCACACCCATTTCTTCCCTTTTCTAATCGATATGTTCTAACTAATATGAGATAAGTAATTTTTTCCTACTCATAATAGGATTTGGACAATATTGGTCAAATTCCTAACAGGATTGAGACATTGTCCAAGTTTTTCTTGGAATGGAATCCGTCCGTCTCAAGATTTAGATTGGATATATCTTTGTCGTAGGTTAAAAGATGTATATGAAATTAACATTCAAGGTAAGCCTCCAATCTTTGTGGAGTGTCATCTCTTTTCCAATTGTGAATGAATTTGAATTTGTCGTTTGCTTAAAAAAATACAATTTAACATAAGAGAGGGAGCTTGAACCCTTGCCAAAGAAAAGGTGTATGCCATTTACCAGGAGGCTCATCGGCATCCTGTATTTATTACGTCACGAAATATTTAGTACTAGTTGTAATAACTCAGTAGGTATTTCTTTCACAATTAATTAGGTGCGATGTTATCACAAATTTCACAATAAATTGCCTCAGACTTCCTGAATAAAAAAAGTAGTAAAGTTTAATCATATCAAATCTATACTTATAGTATATTAAAGTAGGCCAAACTTGATAAGGTGTTGTCACATAAGTCAAAAAAGGTGATTCTTGCATTCTTAGGCTTCCAACTCATCCACCCCCTAATTAATTTGTGATGTTTTGAATTCTCCCTAATAGCTATTAACATTCATAGTCTCTAATAGTTATGTGAATGATTACTTCTTACATATTGGGTATATAATAGGTATTTAATTGGTGATGGATACAAGCTATTAGTTTTAGTAGATATATTTAGCTATGCAAATAGTTAACTTTTATTTCTTAATTTTATTGTATTCTACTATATAAGTTATTCTATTAGTTTACATCAATAGTTAATGTTATATTCTTTGAAATAATAGAGTAGGATAGCTACTTCTTCTAATAGTGTCTTCAAATAGTTATCACTACTCCTACTATTTATACTATTAGATAATAGCAATGCATTGAATTAATCATTACATGCATGAGTCTCTTGATCACTACAAGAAACAGGTTTATTTACGGCGGTTAAAATCCGCCGTTAATACTACGCGCCCCGCCGTATATAGTATTTACGGCGGACTAGCCGCCGTAAATAGACCCCCGTATAAATCATCGCCGTATATACTATATACGTCGGGACAACCGCCGTATATACTATATACGGCGGATATACCACCGCCGTATATAAATAAAATACATACGTATAATATGGCGTATTTGAGTGATCTTTATACGGCGGAATGTGTAACCGCCGTAAATAAGAGATGAGTCGTCCGCAATGTAACGAGTCGTCCGCCAGACCCCCACTGTGTTCCTCGTCCAAACGAGTCGTCCATGACCATTTTATACGGCGGTTACTATATCCGCCGTAAATAACTAAATAGGGACGACTCGTCCACTATGGCACGAGTCGTCCCATTTACACCCCCTACTGGTTCCCTCGTCCCCCCTTTGGGCACGAGTCGTCCCTAGGTTTATACGGCGGATTTAGTCACCGCCGTAAATAAGCCTAATTTTTTTTTTTTTTCCCCAGCTTGTATAATTCATTTTCTCCAAAAATACGTTCACAAAAACCAAATTCAACCTGTACACACACAATATAACCAAAAATACACAAATCCAATCAATATTTACAATCTACATATTAACACAATTAATGTATCCAAAATACACAATGTCTAATAACCATTATACAAAAAAGTTATTAGTTGTTGAATGTATCCAAAATACACAATGTCTAAAATCCACAACACCTATTCATTACCGTCATTTCCACGTCCTTCCATCCAACAACGTTTCAATTCATCAATTTGTTGTTGTAACTTAAGGCGTTCCTCCTCAAGTTGTTGTTGTAATCGCTCCCGAAGTCGTTGTTGTAACCGTCGGCGTTCCTCCTCATTTTGTCGGCGTTCCTCCCGAAGTTGTCTTTCAAAATCTCGCTCGACCCCGCCACCGCCTCCGCTACACTGTCCGAGAAGGTTGGGATTTACCAAACACCTTAGTTTTGTTCGGACCGCCTCCCATACATCGAACTCTCCCATGGTCATCAGAGCCAAACATACCAACAAAAATATTTTCACGCGCCGCGGGAGAGTCTTGTTGCTCCTCTGGCAGCTCCTCAACTGCATCATTAAGCGTTCGCTGTAACAAAAACAACATGTTCAATATAAATGTTTTAACTTTAATTAATATTATGAAAATGAAGTTAGAAATGAAAAAAGTATTCTATAGAATAACAAAACTGGAAACAGAAAAGGTTGAAACTTTAACTTACAATCATTTGAGTGGTTTCTTGATCTCGCGGGTGTTTTGCCCGTGCGCGTATGTATGAAAACGCTTAAGCGATCGGTTGGTAAACCCTTGTCGCCTCTCTACAATTTATAATAGAATCATTTGACCAAAAAAATATATTTATATACGATACAAAAAGAAACATTAATTGAATTGACAACCGAGAACTAAATTGAACGATGACAAACCTCTTTGATGACTTTGGAATGGGACGTTTTCCGGTCCTATTCGTGCACGATTGTTTTTCTCGATTCAATTTATTTGTTTACGATATTTCCGGAAAAAAAAAGATAATATTAGTATTAATTTGACTACTTATATAAGACATTCACGATAATAGATTGAGATTAATTTGAAATATACCCGAGCCTTGGGCGTACCCCACATCGCAACAAGTGCGGCCCATTGATCCGCAACGCACCCACGGGGTGGGTGAGCCAATGCGTCTTGGTCGATTCATACATCTTATAATCTTGTTTCAACCGAGTAATAATATTCATAAGCGAGTCAATATTCATAACAAAGTCATAACCGAGTAATATTCATAACTGAGTAATACTTATTATATGCTTGTCTCACATTGTATTTCCAGTCACGCCACGCTTTAGCGAGAGAAAGAGCCATAACCGGGAAATACTCCGGAGGAGCATTTGTATTTTCCTATATACACAATTCAACAAAGAAAAAAAAGCAATTATTAGAGAATCATAAGACTTTTGACTACGTACTAGAGATTTATGTAAGAAATATGGATTACAACTTACCAGAACGTCATTCCATACGTTATTTATGCACTCGTGGTTCATCTGAGACCACTCTTTAGTTAATGGGAAATGTTCCCCATTTTTAGCAAAAATTCCTATCTGAGTAGCTAATTGTGCCATTTCCCACCAACCGGTTGACCATAATTATTCCATATTATGATCAATCTCTCTTTACCCCATTTGGCGGTTGGTTTTGCCAACCCTCTTCCTTTAGGGTTAGAGCCCTGACCTGGTAATAAATTTTTCTTTGGAGGCATATCTGTCATATGACAATTCAATTATAGCACAAGAATTGGATAAACCAAGTAAAGGACCCAAAAAAACAATCTTATAATATATGTATAAGACCTATAAATTTATTATAGGTCTTATGTATCATGTATAAGACCTATAAAATGCCTAGAAACAACAACAAGAACAACAACAACAACAAGAATAAACAACAAAGAAGAATAAACAACAACAACAACAAAGAACGAATAAAGAACAACAAGAGAACACCACAACCACAACAACGGTTTCCGGTTGCACATCGCTCGCAAGGAATTCTTTACTGGCGGTTTAGCTACTGTTTTGGGACTCTATATACTCCCTTCAAGACTTATAACTCATCTAAAACAAGGATAAAACAAGTACCAATCCATAACACCACCCTAGGCCACGGTTTTGCGGCCACTTTAGCAAGAACAAAGAACAATAACAACCTCAACTTTCCCGAACTACTTCACTCTGCAAGGGCAACTTTCACCATCTAAACACATAGTTTGGACCCTTCTATACTTCCTCTAGCACCACTAACATGTATACAACATGGTTAAACAACAATTATAATAAATCCACACCAAATACTCAAGCTATGGCATGGAAGTTTTCAAGTTCTTAACCAAACCAGTTTCTTTTTCATTTTCAAACCCCAAATTTGAAGTTTCAACTTCACCCAAAACCTTCATAACTCAGTAATATCATAATTAAACAAGTCATGAACATTTCTTTGGAAAAGAACCATAATAACTTACCCAAGTTATTGAAATGAAAGAGAAATAAAATCAACTCTTCTTGCTCAACACACTTCCTTTTGCAATAAATCCAAGTTTGAATCAACAACAAATCAAGGACTGAATTTCTATGAATTTTAGAAGTTAAACAAGGGTTTGGGAGCTTCTATGGCCGAGAGAAACTTTTGGAAGGCGAGGAAACGTAAGATCCTTCTTGAAGAAGCTTACAAAAGATATATATCAAGCATTTACAATCAAGCTCCTCCAAGAATGCAAACCAACACTACAAGAAACAGGCTTATTTACGGCGGTTAAAATCCGCCGTAAATACTATGGGGGGGGAACAACAAACATGACATTACGGGGTCCCGCGGGTTGTGGACACATTTGTTATATGTCACATTTAACAAAAAACAAATACCAAATCGGTGGGGAAGCGGGGCAGGGGGAACAACAACCACAAGGAACAACAACAACACTATAGGGCAAGCCTTGCTTGATACGTAAAAGTATAAAAATAGTACGGGGGCTCATGGTACCAAATCGGTGGGGAAGCGAGGCGGGGACATCCCAAAGTAAAAGGAGTACCTGGAGAAGCGGATGACGGAGGTAGAAAGTAAAAGCCGCGCAACAAGATCTGTAGGAAATAAGAGTTTGATCAAAAGAAGCGAGAACAAATACATATTACAATTAACAATATTAATATTCAATTCAACCATACAAAATAACAAGTTTGATTGAAATATGAAACATAAGTAATAACATTGTCTTAGTAATAGTAAGCAAATAAGATCTAAACAAATACATATTACAATTAACAATATTAATATTCAACCATACAAAATAACAAGTTTGATTGAAACATGAAACATTAATAATAACATCACAATAATAACATCACTGATGAGAGCCGGAGGTTTGTCCCTGATAGTAGGTCTGAAGGGAAGAACGCCTCTGTGCACGAGCAGTGGCTCTCGAATGCATCGTAGTCAAATAATCCTCTGAGTGGAAATACCAGAACAATTTCTAATGACTAAAGAGCCATCGGGACTTGTTTACTGTAACGAGTTTCCATCTCCGAACACTACTATTAGCTTGTAACAGAAAGACATGATAACAAGAAGAGAGCTACGAGACTACCATTTTTTTAATAAATGTGGACAATAGGAGAACAGAAAATTAGGAATTCAGCATATGCGTGAAGAAACTTACACAGCTTTGATTTAGAATCGCTTTTAATGAGAGAAATCATTTTAACAGTGGAGGGATTTTCACTACATTATTTCACGAAATACATTTTTTAAGAATGTGACAAAGTCATAATTTGGATGGAAACTTAAAATACAGTATCTACTCGGAATTAGGAATGATAAATGGAACCAACAATCTCTTCACATATACCAAATGGTCATGTTTCCTGTGACAACCAAATCAGCTTGGACAAGCTAAAACATGAATAAACTAAATAACTACACACTTGAACTAAGGCAGGGTATAAAGCAAGGGTCCAGTCACTATTTCTTCGACATAAATAGAAACACACATAACTCACAACACCAAGAACAAAAAAACCCAGAAATTAAAAGTAAATTAGAAAAGGGAAAGAAATGTATACCGATTGTTGTTGATTGAAGAAATCAAAGCTCAATTTCTGGAGGAGAGAGAGAGATTGAGTGAGATACGCTAGAGGAGAGAAAGAGAGACTGAGTAAGAAATCAAAGGGGAGACCAAGAACAATAAAAACCAAAAAATTAAAAGTAAATACCAACCGTTCTTCCAAGACTGATTTGGAGGAGAGAAAGAGATCTTCGTTGGTTGCCCTAGCTATGGAGATTTCGTGCCCTAGCTGCTGCTATGGAGGAGAGAAAGAGAGGGAGAGATACCGCAAAACTGAATAGGGAAATTTGGTTTCCCGGTATTTAATAACATTTACGGCGAACGCGTATAAACAGCCGTAAATAGTTAACTATATACGGCGGCTACTTATAAACCGCCGTATATAACTTCGATCTCATACGTATTCATGTGAAATATACGTATTTACTTATTTACGGCGGTCTAGACCGCCGTATATATTAATTATATACGGCGGTAGATATAACCGCCGTATATATATGATATATACGGCGGACGCGTGTCCACCGCCGTAAATGAGCGCCGTAAATAGCCCCTTCTCTTGTAGTGGATGTTTCATTTCTTTAACTTACAAATTTTTAACTTTTGAAATGCAAACTTTTGAAATGCAACAATCAATGTATCCTTACATGCATGAGCCCCTTGATGTATCCTTTACTATAACTTACAAATTATTAACTTTTAAAATACAACCATCAATGAAATGAGATGCATGAATCCCTTAATGTTTCATATATTATAGCTTACAAATTATTAAATTTTGAAATTCAACAATTAGTTCAAGGGTCATGAACTTTATGTGCATCTAATAATAAAATTAAATAATTATGCATAAAGTATATTTACATTCGGCAATAATGATGGGAGGGGGTAACAGAAAGTTTGGAGTGGAGATTAGTCATAATCCAAAAGGTGTTGCTGTTTCTTCTGTTGAGGAAGTCCGTAAGGCGATTCAAGAGACATTTCCCAACGAAAAGGAGGTAAGTGCGAGCATTCATATGATTTTTTTTCAGTAAGCTTCTCTAGATTTATAAAAAATTTGGGGCTATTCTTTTGGCCGATGAAAAGTTAACGGGGTTCATTTTGAGACGCAATTTTTATAAAAAAAATTTTAATGAACAGATGATTGATCCACGGAGTGATGTTCAACCATTAAAATTGAGCCAAGAAAGGTAATTTTAATAATTTGTTTTATTTTTAGTTTTGCTCACAATTTTATTTATTTCATAATTGTGTTTGATTTCTCTCATGGCCTTGTAAAACTCTGTTTTTCCTTTTTCCTTTTCCCTTTTACCTCTCACCTTTCATTTTGATTTCTTTTTTCTTTTTTCCTTTTGATTTATATTTATATTTTAGTTGTATGTTGCTATTTTATTCAATTTTTTTTTGTTTTCGTTGATTTATACTTTGGTTCAAATAAATTTATTTTGTCTTCTTATTTGTTTTTTTTATTTTGATTAAAACCTTAATTTTCTATTCCTCTTTAGTTTTTTACTTAGTTTGTATATTTGTTGATTTTGACATTCATTTTCAATTTATTTTTATTTTATTTTGTTATCATATTTTTTTATTTTGATTCTTTTTTAATGCTTCGATTATTTCATTGCCTTCTCTTTTGGTTATATTTGAAACTTATATTTAATTTTTGAATTTTTTTTTTAACTTTGTTTCAAACTTGATTTCAGATTTTTTTTTTTAAATATCATACATTTGTTTTTATTTTATTTAATGATTTTTTTTATTTTTATTATATTGACGAATATTTCTTTTGATTAAGAATTGGTATTCATATATTATTTATTTTTGATTTGTTTTTATGTTATGTTATGTTATTTATTTCAATTTTTATTTTTTTCGAATATTTTTTTTATATATAAATAAAATTTATTTTTCTCTATTTTGACTATGTTAGTGAAGTTTAATTTTATTTTTTCATTTGAAGATTTTTTTTTAATTTACCTATACCTTTTTCTATTTTGATTTATTTGTGTCTTTATTTATTTTATTATGTTTTTGAAAATTTTCTATTTCTATTGTTTTTTTTAATTAAGGTTTAATTTTCATATTTTTGTTTTCTGCTTTTCTTCTTTTCATTTTCAGTGTGTATTGATTATGTATATTTATCACGGGTTGGGCAAAAGATGGAACCAAAATCATGTTGACATCATTTGTAGGACCATTCTTTACGGAGAGATTTTTATCTTGGAGTATTTGGAAATTATTAATTTCTATCTTTATATTTTATATTTATATTGTTGTTTTTTTCATATGATATTAATTTTATATATACTATTAGTTTTAGTTTCATATATATATGATCATCTCTTTTTAGTAATTTTATAGAAAATTATCTTCATTTTACACTTATGTATGTTTTGTACATTTATTTTTGTTTATTAATTTGAATTGTTTTATTTACTTTCAATGCAGGTTTTAATTTGAAGTTTTGTGATACTTCGACATCAATGCAACATTAATTCCAAACTAATCATTCATTACAATGGAAGCTAAGGAAAATAGAGATAAAAGAATAACGAGATTTAGAATTGAAGTTTGAAAGGATTTCAACAATAGTATAAGCATTATAATGTGTAAAGCTGCATGATTATATACTTACTATTTGCAAATATAATCTATCATGGTTCAATTTATTGATTATATTCAAAGAAAGTTGTAAATCTCTTTATAGAAAATAATTTCACGCCTTTTCAGATAACAATCTAGATTGATTATTATTTTCCTTTTTTGATTGTCATTAGTTAATTTAGTACTCCCTCCATCTCAAAAAGTTTATCCCACTTTAATTTTTATAATCAACTAAATTAAATTTTGACCACAACTTTATGAAATCATGTAATTCATATACAAATCTAAATGTTGTTATTGATTCACCATACAAATACTATCAATAACAACTTTTAAAATATTATAGGGATGATTCAATTTTTTTTTTTTAATTGTGGTCATAGTATAGTTCGATTGTGTTGACCATAAAAATTAATTTTTTTATAGAATTTTATAAAGTACTATAAATATGTTTTTTAATGTTGGTCTCTAATTAAAAAAAAAAAGGTTGGTCTCTAATTCAACTTGAAACTTGGTTCTTTAAATCGTCTAATCATTTCATCTTTAAAAATCTAGATATCAATTGATAATTTCATTGTATGATTACATGAAACTATCTTCATTCGTGTTTATGCTTGATGTATAGAAAAATATCATGATAGAATATTAATATTGTCCATATACATAAAACTTTTCTTCTTCTATCTTCATTCGTGACTATCAAGTGGTGTCTCTTCACATTTGCAAATATTAAATTCTTAAGCTCTTCAAATTTTCATATTTTAAAACCGTCAAATATATAATTCTTCATCTCCAACAATGAAAATAACTTTCAAATGTATTAAAACCAAATAACTACGTCTAAACTTATGAAGTCGGTAACAATTCATTTTCATTAATTATCGCCTCTACATGTATTGAAATTGTATAACTAGATTAAATTTATGAATTCCATTTTTCACCAATTCATTATCTTCATCCCATTTTATCACTGTTGCCTTTTTTTTAAATATACTCCCTTCAATCTAAATAATTATCATTTTTGAACTTCTCACAACATCAGGAAATACAATTATTATTTCGATTTAATGGTAAAACTATCAAAATGGTACCTTATTTAATGTTTTAATCTCTTACATTATTTCACACAACAATCTAATTACTAAAGCAAAACAAATTTTAATACAAGAATAAAATAGATTTTTGAATGTTTTTTACTTCAAAAGCGACAATTTTTTGGAATAAGCATTTTATTCAAAAATAATAATTATTTTGTATCGGCAGGAGAAATAGATAATAAAATATAAATCGTTAATAAAAAATAAAAATTATCCTAATTCTACCCTGTGCGAAGCACGGGTTTTCACCTAGTATGAGATGATTTCAAGAACGAGGGTGAATTAAGTCATACTCCCTAGTCCCTCCTCTCAAAATATTTCAAGAACGAGGGTGAATTAAGTCATACTCCCTAGTCCCTCCTCTCAAAATATTTATAGGAGAGATTTTTTATCACAAAATATTTACAATTTTAAAGTATTTCATAAGACTTTACCTAACCTACCATTATTTATGATTAGACTAGAGTAAGTCCGTATCCGAGGACACGTTATTTTTTTTTTTTTTTAATTAAGCCCATGTCGGACACATTTTTTTTTAATTTTAATTTTTTTTTAAATTAAATTTTTTTTAAGGGCAAAATGGGAAATGGACAAAATAGTGAGGGCAAAATAAAAATTTCGGCGATTGGAACTATTCATTCTACTATTTATAATGTGGATCTAATTTATACTATAGATAGTTGACATTTTAAAAATATTTAATTGCCTAGGTACTTAAAATATTAAAAGATAATTTAGTCTGTTTAATGTTTAATATGTACTGTATTAATTAATTGTGTGAAAAATCCTATAACTACAAATATTTGGGACGAAGGGAGTACCTTTTAAGACAATGTAAAATTTATAAATTATTAGCGAACTTTAAATTAGCTAAATTTATTTGTATATTTTCAATTAAAAAAAAATTGTAAATTTATTGATGATGTCAGCTAATTTCTAATTTTGTTTTCTCTGGAATTTTCAATATTTTTTAAACACAATTATTAAGATGAGTTGATATTAAAAAGTAATAAGATTCGCGGTTCATCAAAGATGGTATACATGCGATAACAATAACCTCACTTCTTTATTTTCAAGATATCATATTTTATTTTATTTTATTTTATTTTAATTTGAAAGAAAAGAGATATCATTTAGAATAACTATGAATTTGTATTTTAGTTAAACTCATACTTTTTTTTAAGAGTCTATCAAAATGATTTTATCTACCCACCAAGTTATTTTAATAGTCTACCAACTTGATTCAATTTTAACAAACTAAAACTACTAACATGAGTATGTAAATATGACAAGACATTATGTTTCATGATTTATAAAATTATCCCAAAGATGGGAAAATATGCTAAAATGACACCTATTTTGGATATGATGGAGTAGAAAATAACATTGATTGATAAAAAAAAATGTTGGTGACTGTATTCAAAATTTTATAATCATAATTATAACGGAATGTGTTGAAATTAACATCGACTCACATGTCGGGAACTCTTCGAAGACTTTTGCATTGCTCCCGCCCACATACCCTATTCTTGAACAGTCCAGAATTTCTAGGGCCACTGCCACTGCCATTGATGAAGAGCAGGGAAGCTTTCGGATGAATCAAGCCTTCTCCACCAAACTTAATCTGCCTCAAGAAATTGCATCGTCATGAAAGGATCCAGATAATCCTTGAAGTTTTACTAATCGACCTAAGCTAGTATAAATAGGGGACAATGCTTTTGAGAGAGATACTCCGGTCCAAGAGTCTTACGTGAAGTGAAGTTGTGAGTGATCCTAGTGTGAGTTATTATTTGATGTATTAGAGCCTATAAAGTGTGTGCTCTAGATACTTGCACCTTGTCCATTGTAAGTAATTATTGAATTAATAATAATAGTGGGTTATTATTATTACTTGTGGTTCGCCAATTCAGATACGAAAATTCAACAATTTGGTATAAGAGCGGTACGACCCGAGCTCACGGGAACCGTTGTTGAGGCGTTGTTCGGGATCGTTGCAGGTGCACAGTAGGAGACTGTGAAGCTCGTAGTGGGAGACCAGGCTTACTTGGTGACGTGCACGGAGACAGTACCAAGTCACGATGGTAGATCCGGCAAGCGCATTTGGTGAAGTCAGGAGACTCAACAATGACAATTATAAGTATTGACGAACGTGTATGCAGTCATACTTACAAGGACAAGAGTTATGGAATGTCGTGGGTGGTAGTGAGACCACGCCACCGGAAAAGGAGGACACTCAAGCATTCCGAAAATGGGAAGCGAAAGCCGTTAAGGCTATGTACGCGCTAAAGATTAGCGTCGAGGATGAACTTTTGAAGCATGTCGAGGATGCACAAACTCCAAAAGAGATATGAGATACATATGCGACGTTATTTTCGAGGACTAATGAGGCTCGTCTACAGATGCTCGGGAATGAGCTAATGTCTACTTCGCAAAAAGATCTAACTATAAGTCAATACTTCCATAAAGTTGAAATCCTTGTGCCATGAAATCTCGAAGTTAGATGTGGACTACTCAAAGATTAATGAGCAACTGATGAAAAGAATAATCATACACGGGTTGAGATCAGAGTTTAAGGGTTTAGTTACTGCGATTCGTGGTTGAGCCACACAGCCATCTCTTTTAGAGTTAGAGAGTTTGCTGGCCAGCCAAGAAACGCTAGACAAACATACATCTAGGCCTTCAACGCCAAAACCAATGGATTCAGAGGAAGCATAAATGTGAAACACGAACTTTGGCTACAGCAATGTGATGACAAAGAAGTTGCTCGCTACGATGGTACTAGTAATGACTTACATAAAAAGTCATACCGCGACACAAAAGAACAACTCGAGGTTGAAGCTTTTCAAAGAAAACCCATGGTTAAGTTCAATAAGAAAGAGTCGGAGTTGAGGGGGAGTGTTGAAATCAACACTGACTCACATGTCGGGAACTCTCCGGAGACTTTTACATTGCTCCAGCCCACATACCCTGTTCTTGAACAATCCAGAATTTCTAGGGCCACTGCCACTGCCATTGATGAAGAGCAGGGAAGTTTCCGGATGAATCAAGCCTTCTCCACCAAACTTAATCTGCCTAAAGAAATTGCACCGCCATAGAAGGATCCAGATAATCCTTGAAGTTTTACTACCCGACCTAAGCTAGTATAAATAGGGTATAATGCTTTTGGGAGAGATACTCCGGTCCAAGAGTCTTGTGAAGTGAAGTTGTGAGTAATCCTAGTGTGAGTTATTATTTGGTGTATCTGAGCCTATAAAGTGTGTGCTTTAGTGATGTAAACGAGTTGCAGCGGAATAATAAAACGGATAGGCAAATAATTGAATCAACAACTATTTGACCCAATTCGAATTGAATCAACAATTGAATTAGGGTTTGAAGAGGTAAACACCAAGAAGATGAGAACCTTCACAAGGAATTCAAAGAATTCCAATAAGAATCTCTTACGAGAGTCTTCTGCAAGTCAATTAAGACCCAAAGGGAAAAACCCACAATTGCAAAGCAATCAAATTAATTTTATTAATCAAAATAGTCTTATTTTTGGAATACAACCTTAGGCCTATTTTATAGTGCCCATAAAATTTGAAAAACAATCCTAAACCTTCTAGAATTACTCCTAACATATATGGTAACTAAATAGGACTCAAAAACTAGTAAATCTTCTCAAAATCTACTCTAAAATCACCTCTAATCATCCTATTAAAATAAATGACGAAAATAAGAAATAAAATATAAACTACAACAAATTAAATCCTAAAATACTAATTAAAATACAAAATAATTAATATATTTGACTTTGTCAAATATATCTTGGACCGGATTACATCATTCACTCCCACTTGAAAAAGGATTCGCCCCGAATCCTCGTCCGATCTTTGGAAAGTGCCGTCCCACTTAAAAATATATTTCGAATAAATCTTCTTTTTAAGCACACAGTGACGTAAGATGATCTCTACCCGATATAAAATTATTTCATCTTCCTTGTGTTGATCTTCCGTATCAATCTCATTATCTCTCGGCCGATCTACCTCCCCATCCTCCCCATGATCAACCATAATAAAATCACCAACAAAAATATCGCCCAATACAAAATTCGATTTTGCGACCAAGCAATTACTTCGGATTTCATCATTCACCTTGGACCCAATAGAGGCATGAACAGGGTTTAAAATATGGGAAGGAATATTATTATCACAAACCTGAATGACCTCGTCCTTTGCACATAGATCGTCAACAATAATCTCCTCTTCAACAGGATCTTTCTCTTGGACAGGAATTTCTTCAACGACAATGCGATTTTCTTCCTCCAGGCGCTTTAATTCAGCCGATATTTTCGTTGTCAATCTTTGGATATCTGCAGTAAAGAAATCGACTTTGCTGGAATAATATTTGGAATCCTCTCTATGTCGTTGACACCTCCTTCGTTCTGCATCTGCTTGAATATGATTTCCAAATTATGAAAACTCCGAAAAACTTTGCTCATATATATCTGCTTTAAATCGTTCCATGTTCATCAAATCTTGATAATAAAGTTTCTGTTGTTGAGCAAACGTCAGAAAACTATTTAATATACCCATATATGGGGTTTGACCTCCATTGTTGTTCGCCATCTTCTTCGGATCTTCCTTGGATCGTCCTTCGCTCTGATACCAACTGATGTAAACGAGTTGCAGCGGAATAATAAAACGGATAGGCAAATAATTGAATCAACAACTATTTGACCCAATTCGAATTGAATCAACAATTGAATTAGGGTTTGAAGAGGTAAACACCAAGAAGATGAGAACCTTCACAAGGAATTCAAAGAATTCCAACAAGAATCTCTTACGAGAGTCTTCTGCAAGTCAATTAAGACCCAAAGGGAAAAACCCACAATTGCAAAGCAATCAAATTAATTTTATTAATCAAAATAGTCTTATTTTCGGAATACAACCTTAGACCTATTTTATAGTGCCCATAAAACTTGAAAAACAATCATAAACCTTCTAGAATTACTCCTAACATATATGATAACTAAATAGGACTCAAAAACTAGTAAATTTCCTCAAAATCTACTCTAAAATCACCTCTAATCATCCTATTAAAATAAATGACGAAAATAAGAAATAAAATATAAACTACAACAAATTAAATCCTAAAATACTAATTAAAATACAAAATAATTAATATATTTGACTTTGTCAAATATATCTTGGACCGAATTACATCATTTAGACACTTGTACCTTTTGTCATCGTAAGTAATTATTGAATTAATAATAATAGTGAGTTATTATTATTACTTGTGATTCGTCGATTCGAATACGAAAATTCAATCGGAGGATAGGAGGATGTACATTGAAATTGGGACCAAATATGACCATAATTATTTTTCAATCATTATAGTCTGATTAAAGTTTCACTTAGCTTTGCTAAAAAAAAAAAGGAAAAAAAAAAAAAAAACGTTTCACTCAGCCACCAAAATGAAGATATAAATTGGCATCCTCTCCGTCTCTGATTATACAGTCAAACCAACAGTCAAAATTCTCTTTCTTTCTTAGATCGCTCCGAAAATGGAAGCTCTAATCTGCAAGAAGATCGGCGACCCAACAACCCCATTAAACTCCTCCGACGACTCTTCCGCCCTTTCTCTCTCCACTTCTCACCCAATTCCCAGACTGAAATCTCCCACTTCCGTCAGAGTTCGAGTCAAATCCACCAGCTTGAACTATGCCAATTACCTCCAAATTCTCGGCAAGTACCAAGAAAAGATCCCTTTGCCATTCATCCCTGGCTCCGATTACTCCGGCACCGTCGAATCAGTCGGGCCCAGTGTCACCAAGTTCAAGGTCGGCGACCCCGTTTGCTCTTTTGCTGGCGTTGGGACTTTCGCCCAATTCCTCGTTGCTGAGGAGAATGATTTGTGAGTATGATTATTGTGAGAGTTAATTGCCCTTTCTTTTTTAGCTTTAAATTATTATTATTATTATTATTATTCGATTAAATTTCTTTGCTTGGGGTTATGTCCGAGTTCAAGATTTCAGTTTGTGATATTGATGGTGCTTTGATGCTCTGTTTTGTACCAAAAAGAAAATTATGCTCTCTTTGGTTCATGATTTTGGAGGCAACTGAAAAGTAATTCATGATTTATCTTTGATTTATGTTCTAAAAAGGATAATGATGGTCTTTTGCTTGCGGCTTTCGGCCAATTCCTCGTTGCTGAGGAGAAAATGATGTGTGAGCATGATGATAATCATGTGAAAGACTGATATACATTGTCGAGACAGCTTAAACTTTTAGATCAAGTGGTAACACAAATCAGAATAATGAAAAGTAATTCATTATGTATCATTTGTAAAATACTTTCATGCTTAAAAATATGCGGAGAATGCAGCTAAAATATGAGCTAATCAGGAGAAAAACAAGATTTGCTCGACGTTAACATGCTATTAGCTTTATTCATCAGTTTTTATATGAAAATTTTGAGAATTTAGATTCAAGAGTTTAGCTGTAATGTGTTGGGGTATCAACCCAAGTCCCACATCGGCAATTGAAAGAAGAGTTGTCTAGTATAAAAAAGTGTCCACCCACTTCATTAGTATGAGGCCTTTTGGGAGTTGACCCAAGAGCAAATCCGTGCGGGCTGGGCCCAAAGCGGACAATATCATACTAATGTGGAGTGGTGGGGATGGTCGCGGTCCCAACAACTGGTATCAGAGCCTGGTTAGTGGATGGGCGTGACGCAGTGGACCGTGTGTGGAAGATATGTGGGATTTCCTCTGGTGGTGTGACCTCGCGAATGGAGCACTGTGTGTGCCTTGTGTCGAAAGTCTTCCTGATATTGGTGATAAATCAGGCGGCGTGTCCCGCAAGTGGTGAATAGCGGCGGTACAAGATTCGCTAGAGGTGGTCCTTGGTTTGAGGGGAGGATTGTTGGGGTATCAACCCAAGTCCCACATCGGCAATTGAAAGAAGAGTTGTCTAGTATAAAAAGGTGTCCACCCACTTCATTAGTATGAGGCCTTTTGGGAGTTGACCCAAGAGCAAATCCGTGCGGGCTGGGCCCAAAGCGGACAATATCATACTAATGTGGAGTGATGGGGATGGTCGCGGTCCCAACATAATGTCTAGTGGACTCTTAAGAGTGTATGAACTAACTTAGGAACGCTGTAACTTTGTTGCTAATGTTTTTAAGTCTATACTTAATGTTTTTACGTATGTGAAAGATATTAAGTTTTTGACTTGTGTTGAAAATATTTAAGGCTTCCAGTGCCTAAAGGATGTGATCTAGTTGATGCTGGTGCACTTCCTGTTGCCTATGGAACATCACACGTTGCCATAGTTCATAGAGCTGGTTTGAAATCCGGTCAAGTATTGCTAGTTCTGGGTGCAGCCGGAGGCGTTGGTCTTGCAGCTGTACAAATCGGAAAAGTCTGTGGGGCCATTGTCATTGCCGTTGCGAGGTACTCTAAAATATCTATTTCAAAATTTCACTACTCAATTGTCAAATCCTTGTATTGGCACTTATAATAACTCCCAATTGAATTTCAGAGGAGCCGAAAAGGTGCAGTTTTTGAAGTCAATGGGTGTTGACCATGTTGTTGACTTGAGCAAAGAAAGTGTCATTGAAAGCGTGAGGGGGTTTCTGAAAACGAAAAAGCTCAAAGGGGTAGATGTCTTGTATGATCCGGTTGGAGGCAAGCCTATGAAAGAAGCGATGAAGTTATTGAACTGGGGAGCACAAATTTTGATTATAGGGTTTGCTAGTGGAGAAGTTCCGGTCATACCTGCTAATATTGCTCTTGTTAAGGTACTTTTTATTGGTTCATGCTCACATTTCAAACCTTCCAACTCACATGTTTGTTTCATTCTTCGCCGTTATTTATACTCCCTCTGTCCCCTAATGATAGTCTTATTTGACTATTCAATCGTTTTAACAATCTATTTTCATTTCCATCACTATCCTTAATGGAGTAATATTTCTTGGGACTGTGCTATGGCAGAACTGGACAGTTCATGGACTCTACTGGGGAAGCTACAAAGTTAATCAACCGGGTGTTCTTGAAGATTCCCTTAGGGAACTTTTATCTTGGTTGGCAAAGGGGTTAATTACTATCAACATTTCTCATCGTTACAGCCTTTCAGAGGTTAGACCACTATAGATTTTCCCGTCTTTGTCAACTTGAATCTCTTCTTTGGTTCTAAACTTGGCTACCTGGATCCTTTAATCACCTTGTCAGACTGACAACATTTGTTGTTGAACTTTCATAATCTGATGTCTTATGGCCAATTGTTTGCTGTTTTTGGGCAGGCGAACTTTGCGTTCTCTGCTATAAAAGAGAGGAAAGTAATGGGAAAGGTGATGATTGTTTTCGATGATCAAAAGGCGGTAAAGTCTAAGCTTTAATCTCTGTCAAGGCTTCAGCTACATTACTTGAAATAAGATGGGTTACACTCACTTTGTCGCTCTGTCTCAATCTGCTCATGTATTTCATTGTTATTGGACTTGAACCAAATTTTTACTTTCGCTTATTTTGTTCCCTCTTTATCCTTTCTTTTTTAATTGTTTACTATGCTTATTTTCATTTTGGGTATCTCATTTGAAACTTAGCACCAAAAAAATAAATGTTTATAAATGAATCTCACTTGTTACATTTCCGAGTTCACAGCATCTATCACGCCTATATTTTTTTATTTTAAAATCTAATGCGCTTCCAATTCATACCCACTTTTCATACGACACCTACTCCCTATCAATAGTATACACAAAATGGTGCATTTTAAAGACGGAGGAAGTAGGCCCGACAATTTCAACCCGTCACCCACCAACTCACACAACCCAACCCGCTAATTACCCGACCCAATTTAACCCGTTTAAATTAGCGGGCAGAAACGGGTCACCCGTCCCCGTTAATCTTAACGGGTCAATCCAATCCGACCCAATTCATTTTAATCTGCAAACATAAATAGTCATAATGAATCTAAGGCATTCTGGCTAAAAAATAAACGGGTCAACTTGTCTCAACCATTGACCCAACCTGTTTGACCCGTTAACGTAAATGAGTTATAACGGGACAACCCGTTTCAACCCGCCACAATCCTATCCAACCCGCACAATTGCCGGACCTAGGAGGGAGTGTATTAGGGGAAAAAAATGAACAAATCACACTTTCAGTCAATGGAAGTAGAGCTTAATCATTCTACAAGTTGCAGAGTTCTTATTTTATAAGGACAATTGCTAAATACAGAATCACACGTTTTTAAGGCTTTCATATTTCAGCCATTTCCACAGCTCCATGGTATTTGCCCCTCGACCAATCTCGTTTATACGCACTCTTTTGAGGGGGAAGTAGGGAACAAACAGAATCTGAGCAATACGAGCAAAAAAATTATTTCCTTCCCAATATAGCCAGCCTCAGATGAAACCAAGTGCAAAGCTTGAAAGGCCATTCCTTATGTATTTACAGTTGAAAGGCATTCAGAGGAAGAGTGAAATGTTGCTCTTCTATCTGGTCTTATTTTCAGTTTTCAGGAAACGAACATACTCTTGCTGTACCATCTCCCCTCCGTTCACAGGATCAAAACTGCACCTGTAGAAACTGATCATACGGACACAATAAAAGGGGAAAAGAATTAGACAGGGTGGGTGTCGTATATTCATACCAGAAAGCAGTAGCAAAATTTTATTCACTTAAAACTGCGGTATCTTATCACAAGTGAAACGAGAAGACTGTACCTGCCATCCATGCCGACAATAATAACAGTGTTCTGAGATCCAAATGCTACAAGGTACTGGGTGTGGTCAGGTAAGTGATACTGAGCAAATGACCATTCAGAGCTAAAATACTTTGGCAACACCCCTGCAAATGAACTTATAAATGAAAGATCTCAAAAGAGAGAGAAACATAACGACAATGTCCCATGAGGTTCAAATAAACGAGTGGAATAACCATGTATTAATGACAAGTAACAGGAACAGTTTTTAATTCTGAAGGACTGATTGCTTATCATGCCCCAGAGGATAATCAAATTATCATTCAAAAATTGGTCGAAATTAAATTGGGTTGATCACCATAAACAAAATAATTACAGAGTAGACTAATTCACTGAAGTCATTCATCCTAAAAGTTATGAAAGCTATGTGGGTATACCGGAGAGCCTATCGTACCTTTCATGAAAGACAATGATGAGCCAGGGTTGGCACCAGTACTAGGGGAAATCAGGGCATCGAGTGAAGATGACGAATGTTGGTATAATAGTGCTGGGTCCTCTCCAACAATCCGCACTCTTAGACTGAATATATGAATAGTACCTTTGTCACTTGAAACAGCCAACCATTGAACATTTGGGGAAAGAGAAATACTGTAGATCTCAGCTCTGTTTCCTCCCCTCCTCACCTACATGCATGGAAGAAAATATGTACATAACTTTTGCAAGGTGTTGACAATCAAAACACACATGCCAGTTAGGATCAACAGGCATAAAGACCTAGATTTTTTTTTAAATGTACTGCATTGCAGATATAAATTTAAATTACGTAAGACCATGTAACTGTGGAAAAAATGTATTGCAAAGTTTACCAGAATGTGTTCACTGGTAATAGTTCAGGAAAGAGAAAAAATGACTCTAGTAACTTAAACGACAAAAAAAGATCAAATCATAAAATAATCGGGCAATACCTCTTGTAGTTGAGTCCCATCCATCGTGTTGAATATCCTTATCAAAGTACCCTTTGTACTGGCAGTGGCAAGAAGAAGACCATCCATTGTCAAGGTTAAACATGCTATCTGGGAATCATGGGCAGTGATTAATTTTGTCATATTCAATCCAAAATGCTCAACTCGAACTTGACCTCGTTTAACGCCTGGGCAAGCCAAGACAGATGTATTCAAGTGGTGGGAGAGGCAACAAAGTCCCCTGGGATTTGCCAGAGTCTCTATCTGATGAAGAAGCTTAAGATCCATAAAGTTATATACATATATCTTGTGCTCCAGAACAATAACAACCCGGTCTCGTCTTAGTTTCACAGCACGAACCTCGGACCTAAATG
>JAFEMH010003897.1:0-185000 GCA_022495995.1 Adenophora triphylla var. japonica | reverse complement strand
TAATAAAAATAAAAAAAAAAAATTTTTTTGGGGGTGGGGGGAAGTGGGTGAGTAGGGGGTGTAAAATAAAAAAAAAAAATTGGTGGGGGGGTGGGTGGGGCGGTTTCAAAAAAAAAAAAAATTTTTTTGGGGAGGGGGGTGGAGTGGGTGGGGTAGGCGGGGGTGGGTGGAGCGGTTTCCAAAAAAATAAATTTTTTTGGGGGGGAGTGGGGTAGGCGGGGGTGGGTGGGCGGTTTCCAAAAAAAAATTTTTTTTTTTGGGTTGGGGGGGTGGGGTAGGCGGGGGTGGGCGGGCGGTTTCCAAAAAAATAAAAATAAAAAAAAAATTTGGGGGGTGGGTGGGGGGTGGGGAAGGCGGGGGTGGGTGGGGCGTTTACAAAAAAAAAAAATAAATTTTTTTTTGGGGGGGGGGGGTGGGGTAGGCAGGGGGTGGGTGGGGCGTTTACAAAAAAAAAAATTAAATTTTTTTTTTTTTTGGAGGGTGGGGGTGGGGTGGGGTAGGCGGGGTGGGTGGGCGGTTTCCAAAAAAAAAAAAATTTTTTTTTTTTTTTTTTTTGGGTGGGGAAGTGGGGGTGGGGGTGGGTAGGGGTGGGATAGGCGGGGGTGGGTGGGGCGGTTTCCAAAAAAAATAAAAAATAAAAAAAATTTGGGGGGGAGGGTGGGGGGTGGGGTAGAGGCGGGGTGGGTGGGGCGGTTTCCAAAAAAAAATAAATTTTTTTTTTTTTTTTGAAAGTGGGGTAGGGGGTGGGGTAGGCACGGGGCGGGTGGGCGGTTTCCAAAAAAAAAAAAAAAAAATTTGGGGGGGAGGGTGGGGTAGGCGGGGTGGGTGGGGAGCGGTTTCCAAAAAAAAAAAAAAAAAAATTTTTTTTTTTTTTTTGAGAGGGAGTAGGGGTGGGGTAGGCGGGGTGGGTGGGCGGTTTCCAAAAAATTTTTTTTTTTTTGGGGGTGGGGTGGAGTGGGGGCGGTTAAAATTTTTTTTTAATTATTATTATTATTATGTTGTACTTAGGCGTAATATGAGTTGTACATTAAGACCAAGAACAAGAGTTGTAAAATGATTTACGAATTTGAAATTGGTAAATCATTTTACAAAGAAAACCTCCTTTTTTTACATCCTTGTAAAATGTTTTACATTTGACTTTCTTTTACAAGTGGTTATCAAACACTCGAAAGTAGGTAAAACATTTTTCGGAAAACATTTTACTTGAAACAAACACCCGAAAACAAGGAAAACATTTTCCGAAAAATGTTTTACATGAAACAAACGGAGCCCAAGTAAAAACATGTTTTCAGAACACGCCTGCTCCGTCGCCTCTTCTTCTGCCTCGCTAGCCCAACTACAAACCATCCTTAAAATTCACGAAATTACATAGATTCTCAACTCTCAAGTGAAAAATTACTTTTAGATTTTGATAATGAAATTACAGATCGAATAAATTCGAGATAATTATATACTCCCTCCGACCCACCAAAACTGATACTCATTTCCTTTTTGATCAATTCCATCAAAACTGATACTGCCCAAAATGGCAAAGGAATCTTCACTATTTACCCCACTCATTCTCTCTCCTATTTCACTTTTACACTCACAACATTCTCTCTTCTAACTATTCCTCCCACTCATTCTCTCTCCTATTTAATTCTTCATACTCACAACATTTTCTTTTACTTTTTCTCTCACTTACTTTTCCTTAATCCCCGTGCCCAAAAATTTGGTATCAATGTTGGTGGGACGGAGGGAGTATATGGGTGTAAGTGGTTCATTTCAAATCGCGATTTGATACCGAAACAAATTAAATCATACGATTTGATTTGATTTTCAAGTATAAATTGTTTGGTTCGATTTTAAATATTGACAAATCACATGGTTCGATTTGATTTGTGGTCTGACCCTCCCAAAACAAACCAAATCGAACAGAACCAAACCAAACCGCATTTTGAGAACGCGATACCGAACCATCAAACTGAATCGCGAGACCAAACCACCAGATCAAACCACATTACATAAACTAATCATAACTCACATTTTGTATCTTATTTAATATCTTCATATAATTATTAATGAACAGTATAAATCGAGATAGTAATATGGGCTTGTCCGGGTAAAGCCCAAGTGAATTGGGCCATAAACATAATCCATCAAGTCTCAACTACGAGGAAAGACTTAGGCTTCCTCACACCTATCTATCTCGTCATTACCTAGTCTGAGCAAGGCTCAACAGGTGAAATGACTAAGGCCCAACTCAAGGGTCGAGGAGACCTCCTTCCAAGGTCGAGGTGCTCTCCCTTGACGATGAGGAGGCCTCCTCTGCTATCAACCATCCTGGTTAGCTTTCCAGCTCTCTTACCCCTTCCCCAGCTCATCGTAGGACGGTCAGGCTACGTATGACGAGGAAGGGGGCATCTCGGTGTTCGTGCAGAGTTACAGTTATGCAGTCCTAATCAAATAAGGATACTAAGCAGTTGCAATCTTTCTAAGATTGTATCACCTCCTATACAAATTCAGGTACAACAAGGACTCCTCAGCAGATATTATCCTCTTAGAATTCATATCTTAGCTCTTAAGCAATCCAATTCAACATGGATTCTACATTATTCTACCTATAAATACAAATCCATAATTCACATATTTTGGTACGTTATCTTTTTGACCCTAAACTCTGTCAAATTGATTTCTCTCTCTAAACGTATACTTACTCTCACGCCGGAGGGCCTTCGCCGGAGAAGGCCCGGCCTAGTTTACGGTTCTTGTTTCTTTTTCAGGCTATTTAATCGCCGAATACAATCGACCGCTGGATTTGGGCTGATTGAATCTTTTTGGCAGCATCAGTTTGGTTTCATTGTCGGGAATCGATTCAAACACCCATTGAATAGCCTGAATATTGTTCGACTGAGCCTGTTTTCAGCCTGAAAAATTGCACTTTTGGGCCGAAAAACTCAGTTCTGCCCTAAAACTTTCGCTCGCCTGGAAATTTCTTTGATTGAGAAAATTCAATTCGACCGAAAAAGTTGCTTTTTGGCCGGAAATTTGTTGCATTAGCAGGCGCAATTAAATTCTGTTCTTGGCGTTTGAAACCTGTTCGGTTTTTGGCCGAAAAATTGTTATTTTGGCCAAAAATTCTTGTTTGCTGGAAAAATGTTCCTCTGGAAAATTGTTTGAACCACAATTCTAATGGAAGACGGAAATTTGGCAAGTGTTACTAATGAGGAGGAACAAACTCATATGGACGAGATCCCTCCCACCACTGACGTACTTCCTCCTCCACCTCAGATCGAGGGACCACCTCCCCTCGACATGACTCTCCGATTTTCTCGGACTCAGCTAGCTGCCGAGGTGGCGGGTACCAATCTTCCTCGTCCTCGTCGTCTAAGAGGAAGACGAGCAACGGGCAAGCAGGCGACGAGGAACGCTAACGTTGGACGAGCTGAGAACACCCAGCCCGTTGGCCGACGTACACTATTGCACCAACAGATGGAGACTTTGCAGCGAATTTATGAAACGCAGAATGCTTTGTTGCAATTGGATCCAGAAAACTCAGTGGCTGAACTCATCAGGCCTTCGAGGTCAGGAAACTCTCGTGGAAGGGAAACTCATGGTGATAGGCGAGGTAGTCAGAGGAGCCCTCCTCGTGACCAAGATCCCCCTCCCCATGGGTCTCCTGTACCGCCTAAGCAAAACCTCCGAGAGGCTCCTCCTCGTCCTCGATCGAATAATCGTGATTAGACGTGTCCAAACGGTTATAACCTCCGGTTAACGGTTATAACCGGCGGTTAAAAAAACCGTTAAAACTTAACCGTAACCTAACCGTTAACCGTGTACTAACGGTTAGGGTTATCCGGTTAACGTTATAACTGGTTAACACAGTTGATCCGGTTAAAACGGTTAACTGAAGCCCTTTTTTTTCTTCAGATTAGTCCTTTTAACGGAATTTTTAACAGTTTTTGTTAACTTTTGTACTCTATATGCCCCTTTTTTTTTAATAAAGAATACTATTTGAGATGTTAGTTATTAGTGATTTTTTTTTTGAAAAAAGTTATATAAAAAAGTTAAGAATTTTAAAGAAATAAAATTTTAACTGAAAGTGTGTTTAACAGTTTTTTTTTTTTTGTTGGTTAAGCAAAGCTATTTGAGATTATGTTTAGTGGAATATTTCTTTTAAAAATAGTTTTTAACATTTTTTTGAAGAAAACAGTTAACTTTTTAACAGATTTTGAAAAAACTGTTAACTTTTTAACAGTTTCTGTTAACTTGTGTACTCTATATGCCCATTTTTAAATTTTTTTTAATTTTTTTGAATAAATAATACTATTTTGAGATGTTAGTTAGTAGTGAATTTTTTTGGAAAAAATTATATAAAAAAAGTTAAGATTTTTTAAAGAGATTAAAGTATATAAAATAAAAAAAGGGACGGTACCTTTAAATTTTATTAATTAAAAAAATTACAAAGAGGGGGACAACCAACCTTACCCTTTTATAATTAAGGGGGGACATTTAGGATCCCTTACCTCAACCTAACTATTAAATTCAATAAAAATAAACCTAATCTAAAAAATTAAAATTAAAAACTAATCTAATCCTCACTTCCCGTAGAGTCATCCACATCGTATTGATATTTTGGGTCTTGTGTATCCTCTTTATAAGGCATATCTTGTTCTCTCTTTTCCGCTCTAACCCAATCCCCAAGTAATAGTTGATTTTTCAAATTTTCAACCGTTAGTTGGGAACGTCTTTCATCCAAAACATTTCCTCCAATGCTAAATGCCGATTCGACTGCCACCGTTGACGCGGGAGAATCTAAGACTTATTTTGCAATTATAGAGAGTATATGATAACTTTCGTTCCTTCTTGACCACCACTTTAAAACATCAGAATCATTTGGATTTGAACTACTTTGATCCCATTAAAAAGTAGTGTTGAAATATGTTTCTAACTCCAAGGGAATGTTAGAGGAAGAAGAAGTCCCTACTCAAGAACGTTTTTTGCTATACAAATTAGCAAAAAAATGATACGGATCCGCCTCAACTAAATTATCACCAACATCTTGAGAAGAAGTACTTGAGTCAACATTTTGAGAAGGATTTCCATGAATTGCATTATATTCGTTAAAAAGAGACACCAAATCATTTTTTGTAGTAGCAACAATATTCGACGGAGTTTCATTATCACCGTCACCTTCGGGGTATAAATTCAAATAATAAAAAGCTAAAATGCACTCCAACTCATCTAATTTAACACGGGAATCTAATACTTTTGCAACCAAAAATAAAGACGAAATAGTGACAAAATATTTAATCCACTTTTGTCTCATGGAAAAAATGCATTCTTTTAAAACCAAGCAATTTTTTAAATTATTAAAACTAGTAACAATTGCAACACATTGTTCAAGAACCAAAATGGAAGTTGGATAATAAACTCCCGATAATGTCAAAGTAGCGGTGTTAAAAATCTTTAGCAATTTACACAAATTAGTGCATGCATTCCATTGATAAGCAAATAAAGGTTGATTATTACCAATTGTAGCAAAAAAATCCATAAGAAGCTCTTTATACTCAAAACCATCTTTTAACATTTTATAGGTGGAATTCCACCTAGTTGGAACATCGGAAGTAAAATATTTGTCACCAATATTTTGATTTCTTAAAAACTTAATCCATTTTTTGTTGTAACAATATTTCCTCTAGAAATATATTCAAGAGCCCCTCTAATTGGGGAAACATATGTTTCTAATGTATGCAAACCATCTTTAACACATAAATTAACAATATGACATAAACATCTAATATGAAAAAACTGACCACCAAATGACGGTTGACAAACTCCAATCAAATTCGATAAACTAGCGGTATTAGCACTAGCATTATCAAAAGAAATAGTAAATATTTTATTCGTAATCTTATATTTTAAAAAAAAATTCCACGCAACTTTGAACAAATTGTTTTAGCGGTATGGGGGGGTCAAAATTTTCATATGCAATTAATCTTTTTTGGATAGTCCAAGAATAATATATCCAATGGCAAGTAACACCCAAATGACTATTTCTTTGCCAATGATCACTCCAACCATCGACACAAATTAAAACTTTGTTTGGTAAATTTGATAAAACCTCAATTAAAGTTTTTTGATATGTCAACACCACCTTATGAATATCACGTATGAGAGTCGAACGTGGTACTCTTGAGGCGGTGGAATTTAAAGAAAGTCGTATAAATCTTTCATAAAATTCATCATCCGCAAAGTTAAAAGCAAGTCCTTTAACACAAACAAATTTGGCCAATTCTTGTCTATAAATGACCTTATTAAATTTAAATAGGACGGAAGACGAACCTTGGGTGGTGGTTAGAGCTAATTGAGTTTGACCACTCGAAATGCCAAGTTTATCGGGATGTTGTGTGCGTGTGTGGGTGTTAAGTGACCCATGCCCTCCACCCTTCGTAAATGGGTAGAATTTTGAACAATAGTTGCAATGCGATCGATAATAGCGGTCGTCATCGGGATCAGTTTGCACTTTTCGAAAATAAATTGTAAAAGTGTTGGACGTAGACTCACTAGGGGCACGTGAATGTGGCACCGTTGGCGGTTGTTCTTGTTCTTGTCCCCGAGCACGACCACCTCGAGCTCGGCCTCGGCCTCGGCCGCCCCTACCCCTTCTACCACTTTCAACAACATTTTCATTCACATCTTGCTCATTTTGTGAAAATGGTTCCTCAAAAAATTCAGATTCTTCTTCGTTATGATGGGAGGAAGAACCAACATGTTCCTTGCCTAAGTTGCCTCTTCGAGAAGAAGACATTTTCGTTAGAAAACTGACTGAAATTCAAAAAAAAATGCTATCTTTGTTAAAAAACTAACTGAAAATCTTTAAAAAAACTGATTGGAATTTCAAAAAGCTAACTGAAATTCTGAAAAACTAACTGGAAACATTAAAAAACTGACTGAAATTCTAAAAAACTAACTGGAATTCTAAAAAACTAAATGGAAATGTTAAAAAACTGACTGAAATTCTAAAAAACTAACTGGAATTCTGAAAAACTAACTGAAAACGTTAAAAAAACTGACTGGAATTTCAAAAAACTAACTGAAATACTAACTGAAAACGTTAAAAAACTGACTGAAATTCTAAAAAACTAACTGGAATTCCTAAAAACTAACTGAAAACGTTAAAAAACTGACTAGAATTTCAAAAAACTAACTGAAATTCTTAAAAACTAACTGGAATTGTTAAAATACTGACTGGAATTCTCAAAATAGAACAAAAATATTAATTTCGTTAAAAAACTAACTTGGAATTGTAAGGAAACTAACAAAAAATTGAATATGAGAGTATGAGAGAGACTTAGGATATTTGAGAGTAAAGAGAGAGTAGAGAAGTAAGGTGAAAATGAAATGGTGGGAGGGAGCTGATATTTATAGGGTTGAATTTTTTCAAGAAAAAGATTTTTTTTAACTAAATCCAAATCTGGTTAAAAAACTAACGGCTAGTTTGAATGGGTCAACCTGGTGGTCCTGGTCTGGAACTGGAAGTAGCCGTTGGGAGGGAGGTGACCATTGGGTAGACATGGCCGACCCGTACACGTACGGACCCGTGGAACCGTACCCGGATTTGACCCGTCAGAACCGTACCCGTTACGACCCGTGGAACCGTTGGACCCGTACCCGTACAATTGGCGGTTCGGTTCTGATTCCTCCTTCTCAAAACCCGTGATCCGGCGGTTCCAACCCGTGGAACCGTACCCGTTACGACCCGTGGAACCTGTTAGTGTAATTTGCAGGTGATATCGTAGATGATTTCCCAAGTGATATCGCAGATGATATCCTGGACTGAAAATTATATAGTTGTATATTTCTTGTTTATTATTTAATGGACTAACGTGCTAATATGGTCTGTATAGTCTATGGTTTATGGTTGTATTTCAGGGTGCAATAGCATCAAAGAAGGAGCTAGACACGTGTGGAAATTGGAAGAAATGAATTAATACATTTTATGTATTAATTCGTAATTTTGGCAAACAACAACAACACGTATGGAGACTTTGTCAAAGGTTGTTGCTGAGTTATAGAAGAAGTACAAGGATGATAAAGCAAGGGAGTACAAGGCGTGGAAGCATGGCTTGAGGATTCAACAACTCGGTTGCTACAAAATAGGAAGTGGGAGCTAGAATTGTGGAAACAAATTAACCCACTCTCCCTACACTTCCTCCACGTGCAAGACCAGCCCCAAGGCTGTTATTGGAGTAGCCTTCAAGTAATTGAAGACTATAAATAAGCTTGGAAGGTTTATTTGAAGATATGCCAATTATTTCATCACATTCACACCTTCGAAAAGCTTAGAGATAGAGTTCTTTGTTTGGTTCTTTTTAAATCCTTTCTCCCTTGTAATTTCGCACTTGATTACTTTGGTATCAAGGTGTGTGAAGGCTAGGATAGGATTCCGTTCTTTATCTCTTGTTCCATAGAGCTCAAAATAGATATAGCTATAGGGAACTTTCGGCTTTGTAAATTCATTCATAGTGATTATAAAGTCTTGCCTAAGAGGCACTCTCAAGTTATATTTATATAACTTGAGAAAAACAATTTTGGTGTTTTATTCCGCTGCAAACTCTTTTACAAAATTGTTTTATTTTTCGAAGTGTGTGTGTGTGCCATCCCAAGTGCTATCGTTGGTGCTGTTATCACCTTGGATATCACTTGTGATTCAATCCGTGACAATTTCAATTGGTATCGAGCCTCTCACTGACGATACTAAGTGTTTGGTCCTCTTTATCATGGCTTTTGATCCCGCAAATCCAAACCAAAAACGTCTTCTGTTTTAGATGGTTCGAATTATGCATATTAGAAAATTCGCCTTCGCTCGCATATCAAATCAATTGATCTTCGAGCATGGCGATCTATAGTTCATGGGTACTCTCTTCCACTCTTACCTCCCGATGAGGATGGTGATGTTCGGAGTTAAACCCGAAGGTGAGTGGACGAATGAAGAGATCACTCTAGCTAACTATAATGAGAAAGCTCTTAATGCTATCTTTGAGTGGGTTGACATGCATATTTTTAAACTTATTCAAAATAGTTCCACACTCAAGAAGCTTGGGATATTTTACAAAGGTTTTGTGAAGGTGATTCTAGTGTGAGTGAAAACAAACTTAGAGGTCTTACTGGCAAATTTGAAAGGTTGAGAATGGGTGAAAATGATACCATTTCCTCTTATTTTGAAAAATTGTTTGACATTGCTAATGAGTGTCAACTTTTAGGTGAACCTTTTACAAACAAACAATTGGTTTCAAAGGCTATTAGAACTCTTCCTGAGCGTTTTAATATAAAGGTTTCATCTATAGAAGAGGCTCACAACCTTTGTACTATGGACATCAATTCCTTAATGAGCATTTTAATAAATTTTGAGTCAAACCTTGCTGAGCAAAGTGAAGCTTCTAAAGGCAAGAGTGTTTCTTTAAAAGTTCAATCCTCTAGTGGTTCAACTAATGAGGATGACGAAATTTTTTGAGGAATTAGGTGAAGATGCCAGTATTGCCTTACTTGCTAGGAAATATAACTCAATGGTGAGAAAATTTAATAAAGAATATGTGCAGGTGAAGGCTAAAGAGCAACAAGCCAAGGTGTACAATTCAATGCCCAAGAGGACATTTCCATCTACTCGTAAAGGTGGTCCCATAAGGAGAGCATCATCAGATCAATCCAGATCTGATCCAAAATACCTTGAATCAATCCAATGTCATGCTTGCTCTGGATGGGGTCATTACTCAAATGAGTGTGCTAACACTCTAAGGAAGATGGGAAAGAACCTATGGGTTTCACTCAGTGACAATGAGGATGAGGAGACCAATGAATCAAGATTCAGATCAAACAAAGAATGGTGGTCACAACCTGTGACTCGGATTATGTCAGTGATACCCTGTGTGATATCCAAAATGGGATAGCACCCGAGATATCATCCAACAGTATACAGATTTAAATTTGATAAATGCCGTTTGTTTTGTGGGTTCGTTAACATGGATGCAGGTTGTTCACAAGATGAGAAGGAGTTCAGCAAGGATGAACTCATTTGTGGTCTTAAGAACCTTTGCAAAGAATTGGTGGATGAATGGAAGAAAGAGAACAAGAAGGTGATCTCTCTCGTCCAAAGAGGTTCAAGACCTAACTGATGGCTTGACTAGATTGGAAGTTCAACTCACAAAGAAGGATGTGGAGTCGGACAAAGTCAAGAGCAAACTTACTCTTGCCGAGACAACATTCAAGAAACTCAATACGAGTTCTACCAAGTTAGATGCAATTCTTGGGTTGTCCAAACCACTCAAGGCGGTATGGGTTTTCAAGAGTCTTTAAATGCTATTACATCTACTTTGTCTAATACAGTAAGATAAGTTAATTTTTGTTAAAGAAAGAGATCATGTTGAACTAATATCTTCCGATAAGTCTTCCGACAAGGTAAAAATATGTAACTACTGTTACTCTCTTGGACATTTGAAAAATAATTGTAAAACTCTCTTAAAGAAACAAATTCAGTTCTTGTGTGATACCCGAAGTGCTACCTAGCATGTCGATATCACTGTCACCGAAGAAAAATTATCAAAGTAGAAAAGTGTGGAAACCTAAGTCTAATTTGATATGTGATGTTGTATGCACCGCCTTAAAAACTAATGTTGAAGGTTCATGGTATTTTGATAGTGGTTGTTCTCGTCATATGACCGGAACAAAAATATTTTTAAAGGAATATGAACCTATTCAAGGTGGTAGTGTAACATATGGTGGTGGTGGCAAGAGTAATATAGTAGGAAAAGGCGTATTAAATGTACCCGGATTTCCGCTTTGAAAAATGTTTTGCATGTTGATGGACTCGGTAACTAATTTAATTAGTATTAGCCAACTTTGTGATGACAACCTTGAAGTAAAATTCAATAAAAACACTTGTGAAGTTTTTGATTGTACCAATAACTGTGTTATGACCGGTACTAGGTCAAGTAATAACCGTTATCTTGTTGAGGATAAACAAGTGTGTCATTCTGTGAGGGTTGATGATGCTACCTTATGGCATCAAAAGTTGGGTCATGTCCATTTTCGTAACATTGTGAAACTCATTAATGCCGAAGCTATAAGAGGTATACCTAGTCTGGACATTAGTACAAAAATCATATGTGAAGATTGTTTAAAAGGTAAACAAACACGTGCTACCCATAGTGCTACCCAACATAATGAGGAGCATTCTGGGACAACGCACCGTTTTCAATTAATGCATATGGATTTAATGGGTCCAGTTGAGGTAGACAGTTTAGGAGGTAAGAAATATACTTTTGTAATAGTTGATGATTTTTCTAGATTTACTTGGGTATATTTTTTAAAAGAAAAATCGAAACTTTTGAAAAGTTTAAAGTCTTACATGCTAAAATCAAAAACATATTTTCCGCTCTTATTATGCGAATAAGGTCTCGATCATGGAACGGAGTTTGATAATTCATTGTTCTTTACTTTTTGTGAATTAAAAGGAATTAAACATGAGTTTTCTCGCTCCTAAAACACCTCAACAAAATGGGGTGGCCGAAAGGAAAAATAGGACCTTACTTGAGATGGCACGTGTGATGTTGTTTTCAAAAAGAATTTCAAAAAAATTTTGGGCCGAGGCCATAAACACAGCCTTGTCACACGGCCAATAGGGTTTTTCTAAGACCTGGTACTAGAATGACACCTTATGAAATTTTGAATGGTAGGATACCAAAGGTTCATTATTTTCATACATTTGGGTGTGTGTGTTATGTTCTAAATGATCGGGATTACTTAGCTAAATTTGACTCGAAAAGTGATAAGGCTATATTTCTTGGGTATGCTCGGGACAGTCGAGCATATAGTGGTTTATAACCTTAGGTTAAAACCATTCAGAATCAATTAATGTTGTTTTTGATGATTTAGCAAGTGTTACGTGTGATGGAGTACAGAATCTCCATTAATATTGCCGGAAGAACTAGAGAATCAAAATCAAGTAAGTGATACCCTGTGTGCCGCCAAAGTGTTGCCACCGATGGGATAGCATCTCCGGTATCACCCAAGACCAATCCAAAGAATCGAAAAGGATGAAGTCGATGATGATCATGTGCATGAAGACTTGAGAAGGGATCCACCGCCTAGGATCGAAGAGACCATCCTTCCTCTCAAATTATTGGAGAAGCTAGTGAAGGGGTACAAACAAGGAACAAAGGACATTTTAGTGACCGTGAAATGGCAAGGTATGTGTGTATGTCCACCACATACCACAAGGTAAAATATTCCTGTTTTGTTTCTTCTTTAGAACCCAAAAATATTTTTGAAGCTTTAAAAGATAATTTTTGGATACAAGCCATGCAAGAGGAACTTGACCAATTTGCTCGTAATGAAGTTTGGTGTTTAGTACCACGTCCTAGTAATACAAATGTTATTGGTACTAAATGGATTTTCAAAAACAAATCGATGAGCAAGGAAATATTGTTAGGAACAAAGCTCGTCTCGTAGCACAAGGTTACACCCAAATTGAAGGTGTTGACTTTGATGAGACCTTTGCTCCCGTTGCTAGAATAGAATCCATAAGACTCCTCTTGGCTATAGCTTGTTTTCTAAAAATTACTTTGTTTCAAATGGATGTTAAAGCCGCCTTTTTAAATGGTTATTTAAAAGAAGAAGTTTTTGTTGAACAACCAAAAGGATTTGAAGATCCTAATCTACCAAACCATGTATATAGACTTGATAAAGCTTTATATGGCTTGAAACAAGCTCCACGTGCATGGTATGGTCGCTTAACCTCTTTCTTACTTGAATATGGATTCACAAGAGGTGAAGCAGATAGGACCTTATTTATCCTAAGGCATGGCAAAGAAATAGTCATTGTTCAAATCTATGTTGATGACATAGTCTATGGCTCTACTTCTCAAACATGTTTAAAAGATTTTGTAGAGGCCATGACATCAACATTTGAAATGAGCATGATTGGAGAGTTAACATTCTTTCTAGGCTTGCAGGTGAAACAATCAAATGAAGGAATATTCATTTCACAAAGCAAGTATGCAAAGAGCCTAGTAAAAAGGTTTGGGTTGGAAGGAGCAAAAAGTTCAAAAATCCCCATGTGTTCTTCTCTCAAACTTGGTAGAGATCAAGTAGGTGAGGATGTTGATCCTACTCTTTATCGTTCAATGATAGGTAGCCTTCTCTATCTCACTTCTAGTCGTCCCGATATCATGTTCGGCGTGTGTGTTTGTGCACGTTATCAAGCCAATCCTAAAGTCTCTCACCTTAATTCTGTCAAAAAGATAATTAAATATGTTTCAGAACAAGTGAATTAGGGATTTGGTTTAGTAAGGATACTAATACCAATTTGGTTGGCTTTAGTGACTCGGATTGGGCAGGGGGATATGGATGATAGGAAGAGTACTAGTGGGGGTGTTTTTACTTGGGCAACAATTTAGTTTCATGGTATAGTCGTAAACAAAATTGTGTTTCTCTCTCCACAGCTGAGTCCGAGTATGTGGCACCGGTAGTTGTTGTTCACAACTTATTTGGCTAAAACATATGTTAGATGACTATGGCCTAGAGAGTAATTCTTTGACTATGTACCGTGATAACCCGAGTGCTATCAACATTTCAAAAACCCAGCTTCAACATTCCCGTACCAAAACACATTGACATACGTCATCATTTTCTTGGAGGTATGGTAGATAGAGGCCTAATTAATATTGATCATATTGATACTAAGTATCAACCGGCCGACATCTTTACCAAGGCCTTAGACCACGAGAGATTTTCTAGTTTGAAAAGATCTCTTGGTCTTTGTAATCTCTCGAGTCTGCTCGTCTGTGCTACCCCAGGTGATGTTATCACTTAGGGTAACACTTGTATATTAGTGTATTTTTTTCTTTCTTTTCTTATTTATTTAAAAAAAAATACTTTATTATTTGTTTAATCTAGCTAGCTTAGTTCTAGCTGTGGCACATGCTGACCTTTTTGTTATGGTAGGTTATTATTTAGGTTAGCACGTCTGATATCATTCCCCTTCATATGCTTAAAGTGACAAAGTCACTAATCTTTTCTTTTTGATAAATAAAAGGCATTTTTTCATACTTTTCTCTCGAGCTCGGGGCACGGTGTTCGCTGCAACGATGTACTCTTGCCAATGAGAAGGTATGAGGTGATTTATGCTGAGTATTAGGGACATGGAGTTCGCTACTACAGTGTACCCTACTTGAAAGGCATAGATCACTTAGTCTCTACACTTGAAATATAACTTGAAGCACGGAGCTCGTTACTACGTTGCTTTCTTGTTTAAAGAAGTGTATTGAGACGTGTTTAACAAGCAATGTACTTAAAAAATTATATATAGGCATATAATGCCTAAAGTGCATGAAAAATGCTCAGCTTGTTATGCCTCAAGTGTTTGAAACTGAAAAAAATATTTATCAAGGGGTTTTATATCATATGTGTTATCCTACGTGTTGCCATCATTGCCTTAACACATTAGTGTGTGCTATATTAGTTTTTTATTTATTTTCGAAATATTGTTGATTAATTTCTCAAAATCTGAAAGTCTTTTTAATTAAAGAGTTTACGATTTTGAAAACGTCTTCAACAAGTTTCCTTTATTTTTGGTAAACTTAATTAAGTAACTAACCCATATTTTTATTTGTGCTTATAATGTTTTGGGCTTAGTTATAAATTATTTAGTTTACCTATTTTTTTTATTCTTTACGTTTTTACTTAAAAAAAAAAAAAATTTATTTTTTATTTTTGCAACCGTGTTTTTAAGTTGTTTGGGGGTTTTATTTTAAAGGTGTGGTTAGGGTTAGTGTTTAAATATGTGGATAGGGTTAAAGGAGAGATTAAATAGGGGTAGATTAGATGGACTCTTAGATGTCAAATCAATTTAAGAGTTTGTTCCCCACTTAATCTTTTTCTCCTATTTTCTCTCAACCTCCTCCGTATCTCTCTCTATCCGTTACCCTCACCTCTCTCTAAAACCCTCCTTCCAGCGTCTTCTTCTCTCCCAAAAATCCTAGGTCAAAAATTCTTTCCAAAAATTCTCTCAAATCTCCATGGCATCTCCATCCAAAGCTAGTACCGAACCTTCCCACACGGACCAAATGGACATCTCACCTAGCATTGCTCCATCCGTGGCATCTCGCGTGGCCATGGAAACTTCCCCAATGATAACTCCAAGCTCTTCTCCACCAACAATGGCAATTGTTCCTACCTCTGGCCCCAATGCCTCGTTTGATCAAGGCATTCCTAAGGTGACTCTCATCCCTACCGAGCCAAAAAGGAAGAGGAAAGCCCCAACTGCCAAGCTGTCTCCCCAAATCGCAAAAAGGAGGTCTTCCAACCGCATTAGATCAATCAGGTCCAAGGCAACTTCAAATACCTCTCTTGATCCAGTTGAAGTCTCGTAAAGCTCTATTGATGTGTCCTCACCCCATGTGAGTGACGAGAACTTTGAAGCAAACAAGGAAAAGGAGCCTTCGTGGACTCATTTGATGCTTGGGTAGATGGTGATGAAGAGGAGACTCTCTCTCGATTATCGTAAAAGAAGGCCAAGGGCAAACCGTGAGTGCTACCTAAGTGCTAGCAAGAAGAGGATATCATCCGAGGTAACACTTGCCCCCTCTTCTGTTCCTAAACATTCCTCTAGTGATAATTCCGGTGATGAGGTTACTCAAACCGAAGAGGATAAAGCTTTTCCAAAACCTTTTCTTACTTTGGAGTATTATAAAAAGTAAAATATGGAACTTTGGTTGAATAGTCTAAGTAAGAGAATTTTAAAAGAGAAGCACATTGATGAGGGTCGGTTGGAAAAGGAAGGAGTGGTTCGGTTTTTAAAGGACAGGAATTTTATTAATGCTAATAATCATGCATCGCTTTTTGTTGAGAGTGTTATCCGCAATTTCTTTGCCAATTTGCATGCTCATTTGGATGATGAAGGGTCTTGCTAAATATGGAAAAGTGTTTGTGAGGGGAAGAGTCTATTCTTTTACTCCCGCCCGATTAACAAAGTTTTAGGCCTCCCTAATGTAGATGATGAGAGCATTAGGGTCAATAGAGATGAAATGGTAAAATTGCTCACTCACAACAAACTGCAGAGTCTTGGCCTTTGAAAGAGAAACTTCATGCTTCTAGATTATCTTCTCTCTATTCTCGTACTACACAACCGTGCATCTTCAATTGGCTTCCTACAACTAATGAACCTATTGTGACTTTGGAGCATGCGAATGTGTTGTATAGATTGGGTAAAAATTTAAGGATTAACTTTGGAAGATTAGTGTTTAAACACTTAGCTTCATGGGGTAGAAAAAAGGAAGTGAACATTAGCTTTTTCCCTATCCTTCTCTAATCTTCAAAGTTTTGGTATTTCAATCCTTGCCCATTGAAGCCTGCCGATGTTTTTACCACTCGAACCCGAGTATTATACCGTTGATCAACAACTGAAAAAGGGTAAAAGGTATACAAAAGATCTTCCTTGGAACAAATCTGATGAAACAACCCTGCTCCTCCCAAGCTATCTCACGTGATACCCCAAGTGCTTCCTCAGTGTTGCCCCTCATACTTTTGCAGAACCGATGCCGCAAGTATTCGAACAACATGATGAATCTTTTGGGCAACTCGGACCATCAATCCCAAAGGCTACGGTTCTCAACTTCCTGCACAAACATGTCAAGTGCAATAGGAGAACTTGCCGAGGGATGGACTAAGCTTAAGCGAGGTAATGAGATGCTTTTATTGATGAAATTTCTTCCCAAACGGGGGAGGATCTGCCGCTGCTGGAACTTCGGAGCCGGTGCTACTGCAGGTTCTACCACGATCTTGGCCCAAGTGATGGTGGAAGTGATAGGGAAGGAGATCGGGAGGAAGGAGAGGAAGAAGAGGAGTTTGAAGAAGAAGAAAATTTGAACCTTAAGGTTGATAAACCTGAAGGTTTATGTTGCCGCTATCATATGGGTGACTATTTTTGTGGTGGTCCTACAAACAATGTTTTTATTTTGGTGATGTGGTGGTTCCTTAAACAATTTACTTTTATTTTGTTTATATTTGCTAAAACACTTTAGTGGTTTGTTAAATAACTTAATCTGCTAGGATGTTTTTTTGCTAATTTTGGATGATATTTTGCTACAATGGTTATGGTTTTTAATGGTTACTTAGTTTATTTCGAAAACTTTTTAAAGTTTGAAATAAATTAGTTTATTATGATAAATCATTGTTTAGGATGAGCTCCTTGATTAAGGGGGAGTTAATTTTTGTGGAGATATTATTCTATGGTCTATGCTCTGTACATTTGTATATAGACTTATCCTACAGGACAGCAGCACATTAAGTTTGGAAAGAAATATCCAAATAAGGGGGAGATTGTTAGTGTAATTTGCAGGTGATATCGTAGATGATTTCCCAAGTGATATCGCAGATGATATCCTGGACTGAAAATTATATAGTTGTATATTTCTTGTTTATTATTTAATGGACTAACGTGCTAATATGGTCTGTATAGTCTATGGTTTATGGTTGTATTTCAGGGTGCAATAGCATCAAAGAAGGAGCTAGACACGTGTGGAAATTGGAAGAAATGAATTAATACATTTTATGTATTAATTCGTAATTTTGGCAAACAACAACAACACGTATGGAGACTTTGTCAAAGGTTGTTGCTGAGTTATAGAAGAAGTACAAGGATGATAAAGCAAGGGAGTACAAGGCGTGGAAGCATGGCTTGAGGATTCAACAACTCGGTTGCTACAAAATAGGAAGTGGGAGCTAGAATTGTGGAAACAAATTAACCCACTCTCCTACACTTCCTCCACGTGCAAGACCAGCCCCAAGGTTGTTATTGGAGTAGCCTTCAAGTAATTGAAGACTATAAATAAGCTTGGAAGGTTTATTTGAAGATATGCCAATTATTTCATCACATTCACACCTTCGAAAAGCTTAGAGATAGAGTTCTTTGTTTGGTTCTTTTTAAATCCTTTCTCCCTTGTAATTTCGCACTTGATTACTTTGGTATCAAGGTGTGTGAAGGCTAGGATAGGATTCCGTTCTTTATCTCTTGTTCCATATAGCTCAAAATAGATATAGCTATAGGGAACTTTCGGCTTTGTAAATTCATTCATAGTGATTATAAAGTCTTGCCTAAGAGGCACTCTCAAGTTATATTTATATAACTTGAGAAAAACAATTTTGGTGTTTTATTCCGCTGCAAACTCTTTTACAAAATTGTTTTATTTTTCGAAGTGTGTGTGTGTGCCATCCCAAGTGCTATCGTTGGTGCTGTTATCACCTTGGATATCACTTGTGATTCAAGCCGTGACAATTTCAGAACCGTACCCGTGAGACCCGCGTCAGGAACCGCGTCAGAAGCCTAGGAGCCTAGGAAGGAGGGTGCAGGAAAATGGTCTCTTTGGTCTGGGTAGGTACTAGGTGGCGCCAATTCGAATTTTTTATTTTTTTTTATTTTTAAACCAAAGCAAGTAAAGTAACCAACTAAACCAAACCAAGTAACTAAAGTGGAAGGGGGTTGGGGTGGGGCCTTTGGGCACAGGAAGTGATGGTGCTGGCTGGGAAACTCAGAAGTCAGAACGGTCAGATGACAGATTGCCAGATTTTTTTTTGACCTATTTTCATTTCAGTCCTTGGCGTTAGTAACGGGCAGTCAAGTTTGACCAAAATATTACCGTTTGACTGACTTTTTGACATCTTTTCATTCCTTCAAAAAATAAAAAAAAATTTGTTATCCATATATAATTATCTAACTATAAATACCATTTCCCACCCCAAATAACTTACTTCACAAAAACTCAGTTATCTCTCACTCTCTCTCTCTAACAAAAATTGTTAATTCGAAATTTCAATGCCTTTCTAAAGCTCAAATCTGATCAAACTTCAATCTTTCCATTCAACATCCATATTTTCATCCTTCACATCCATATTTTAATCCTTCATTTCACATATTTCCATTCATTTCACATATTTTCATTTCTTTTTCTTATTTTCAAACATGAATATGCTTAAAAAGCTTACTAGCAAGAAGGGTAGGAAATCATCATCCTCCCAAGCACCACCACCACCAACATTTTCCGAAGAGGAGGGTCGTCCTTATTTTGATGGGGGAATTTCGGGCCAAAATGCATGGGAATATGAGGTGGAACAAGAAGATGATGATGACGTGGAAGAGCTTCCTAATTTTGGTACTCCGAGTCCGAATACTCAAGAAAGTGACGGCAATACTATGGAAACCATTAGAGGAGGAGGTCAAGGAGGGCGGCGTCTTAAAGCAACAAGTGACGCTCCTAGAGCTACAAGGGCTACAAAATTGGATATTTTAGTAAAACACTTCAAGAAGGTGCAAGGAGATGCAAAGGGCGAAAATCTTGAGCAAATATATGGAAAATGCAACTATTGCCATGTAAGATATACATGGTATCCCGGTGATGGATACGGGAATTATACTAAGCATATGAGAACCAAACATCCCGCCGAATATGAGATGAATACGTCTCAAACGCAATTGCAAGGATTCACTCCGTCACAAAAAAGTGGCGTAGGTACGTCTTCTTCTAATCTATTTACATATTCCGAGCATGTTCATAGGAAAGAAATGGTTAAACTTGTTTGTTTGAAAAGTCTTCCCTTTAGTTTCCCCGATGATGAGGTATATGAAAATTTTGCTAAACTTTCTCTTAATCCCTCCGCAAAAAAAATACCACTTACGACACTCACACGTGATATTAAAAATATGTTCGGAGAACATAAATTGCATTTAGTTGAATTATTTGGTGATTTGTCTTCTAAAGTTTCTATTTGTTCCGATATATGGAGTGACCCGGGTATGAAACATTTTTATATGAGAGTTACATGTCATTGGATTGACGATTCTTGGAGAATTCAAACGAGGTTATTAGCATATAAAGATCTTGATGAATCGCACACCGCTCATAATATTGCTCTTAAATTACAATCAATTTTGCAAGAATATAATCTTGTTACAAAAGTGTTTTCAATGTCTTTTGATAATGCTAGCGCTAATACTGCTAGTTTACCCGAATTAATTTTTATTTGTCAACCATCCTTTGGTGGTAAATTTTTTCATATTAGATGTTATTGCCATATTTTAAATTTATGTGTACAAGATGGTTTATCTGCTTTGCATCTATCGGTGAATCCAATTAGAAGTGCAATTTATACTATTATGAAAAAAATCAAATGTGAAAGCCCAATGAAGAAAATATTGCAAAGATAATGGCAAGCCTTACAAAAAATTATCAACGGATGTATCAACTTGATGGAATTCCACCCTTAAACTATTAGAAGATTCTTATGATCATAGAGGTGATATTTGCTTATTTTTGGGTTCCATAAATTATAATGTTCCAATATATGGTCGATTATGGGAAGAATGTGCTAGTATGATTAAATTGTTGAAGAAATTCAAGGAAGCAACGTTGGCGCTATCCGGTACGTATTATCCTACTTCTAATTTAGTTCTTGATCATTGTACCGAAATTTCTACTGTTTTTTGTGAGTTTTTAAATGATCCTATACTTGGAGGCGCCGTTTGCAAAATGTTAGAAAAGTGGAGAAAATATTTTACAAATATTCCAACGCTTTTTTTTATTGCTAAGTTATTAGATCCAAGAGTAAGAGAAGAAGGTTTGGAAGCATTTCTTTCTTTTTATTATTCAAATTTATTTGGTCAAAGTGATCCCTGTTTACCAAACGTAACTCAAATTGTTGGTGAAGTTAGACAAGCATTTTATGATATTTTTAAAGAGTACAACTCACTTTATGGTGCAAGCACATGGCGACCAACCTTCGGTTCAAGCTTCCTCATCGTCGTCAATGTCATCATCATCATCATTTGTGTCAAATTTTTATGGAAAACAACAAGCTCGAGTCGGCGGTTCTAATGGTGAATTTGATAAATATTTAAATGGCATATTTGAATATGATATTGACAACTTTGATATTTTAAGTTGGTGGTCCAAGAAAGCAATTTCTTTTCCTATCATTTCTATGATTGCAAGAGAAATACTTGCTTGTCCCGCAGCAACGGTTGCGGTGGAGTCGGCGTTTAGCATTGGTGGTAATATGTTGGACCCTAAGCGATTAAGATTAACAACCACTAATTTAGAACGTCAAACTTTGTTGAATGATTGGTTAAAAGCGGAAAGAAGAGAGCAAGACTCCTCAAATGCGCTTTTTTCCGATGATGATGACTACTTTGATGGTAATACAATGGGAAGCGATTAAGCCATTAAGGTAAGTAATTGTAATTTTTTTTAATTGTATTTTTTTTATGTAGGTTAGATGTTAGAATAGAATTAGATAATTATTGTAATAAAAGAGGTAAGGCTCCTTATGTCCTCCCTTATTTATAAAAGGGCAATGTTGATTTGTCCCCCTCATTGTAAATTTTCTTTATATTAATAAAATTTAAAGGGTACCGTTCTTTTTTTTTTACATTATTACTTTGTTAATTCATTATATAAAATTATCATAGTTTAACCGAACTTTTTACTATTTTCATTCATCTCATCTCACCTCAAATCAAATTTTTTTAAATACAAAGTTTTTAAATCATTTCTCTCACTTATTCTTACTTTTTTTTTTTTTTTAATTATTATGTCTAAAAAATTAATTTAATTTTAGTTTATTTGATATTATTTAACAATTAATAAATAATAATTTTAGAGTTACATAGAAATATTTAAATTTTTATAAAATTATTGTCATCTTTAATAAATAGACTATAGAAAATAAAATGCTATTATATTTACGAATACTAATAGGAACTAGAAAGTATAAATTGAAATTTTAATAGAAGTCTAATTAATAACCTCTTTTATTGAAATTGGTAATAAAAGTACTGACAAGGGGGCAAGTGGCAACGACAAGTTCAATTTAATGACTTTATTGACTTAGTCTTTATGTCCTTCTTTTAGAGTCTTAGACATAGACTGATATGAAGTGATGGGATGAGACAGATGAATTTGACTGTAGTGTAGTGAGGTGACAACTAAATTTGAAAAAAAAAGGTAACAATTAAATTTGAAAAAAAACAGAATTATTTTGGACCCGTGGAATCGTGTACCCGTACCCGTAGAACCTGTACCGAAATCGTACCCGTATCCGTGCATCTCACGGTTCGATTCCGGTTCTTCATTTTCGGACCCGTGACCCGGCAGGTCGGACCCGTACCCGAATTTGGTTATGTCTACCGTTGGGGCCTTGGTGACCGTTGGGGCCTAGGGAAGTAGGGAGGGAGTTTTAAATTTGAATTCGGCCGGTTAATCCGGTTATAATCGCCGGTTATTTAAACGGTTATAACCGGTTAAATAACCGACGGTTATAACTGCTGGTTAGCTGGTTTGAAAAATCTGTAACCTTAACCGAACCGGTTAACCGCCGGTTTCGGTTAATCCGGTTTTGGTTAAACCGGTTAACGGGTTTGACCGGTTAAAAACCGCCGGTTAGCTGGTTCCGGTTAGATTTTGAACACGTCTAATCGTGATATTGAAAGGAATGTGGTAGACCTGAGAAGCCACTTGAATTCGAGGGAACAGGAAGTCAACTGAGCTGACTTGCGAGCAAGACTCAGTCAGGCTAGACGTTTCTACCCTTTTCGTCGTAACAATTCTCCTCGGCGTAGCCATCATCCTCGGCATAACTCACCTCATGCCAGAAATCATGCAAGTCCGAGGAATCCCCGTCCGTACAAAATGATTCTCGGCCACCAAGAAATGGAGACAAGGAAGGACAAACACCCTCTAGGCGAGGGGAGAACCACCGGGATGACGAAAAGCACAGTAAGGTAAACGGTCATCCAAGAGAAAGGTCCCACCGAAGTTCCCACCACAGCTCTCATTTCAGCACTCAAAATGGGATAGATGCTAGAGAGCTATTGCTCTTGAAAAAGAGGATTGACGATATGGAGATGGGGAAGAAGGACGAGGAAGATGATGATACTAGTGCAACTCGTCCCTTCTCCCAGAAAATAAATGATGTACCACCTAATCCTGCCTTCAAGGTCCCGAGTTTTGACAAGTATGCGGGAACCACTGACGCACGGGACCATGTGCAAAGTTTCGAATCTACTATGGCCCTCCTCACCAAAGCAGATGACGTTCTCTGTAAAGCTTTTGCAAGTACCTTCTCCGGAACAGCCTTGACCTGGTTCCGTGAGCTCAAAAAGGGAAGCATCGATAGCTGGAGGAGCATGATGAGGATGTTCCTAGATCACTTTGCCACGGCAGGAAGGAGGAAGAAGAGATTAACTGACCTTGCCAACATCGAGCAAGGAAAGAATGAGACAACACTGAGCTATTATAACAGATTCCGAGCCATGGCGGATCAAGTAGAGGAAAGCCTTATCGACAGGGAAGTGATTGTATGTTTCAATTCGGGGCTGAGATCCGGACAGCTTATCTATGAACTCTCCGCCAGAGAACCTAAAACAAAGTCCGACATATTCAACGTGGCATATGCTATCGCCATGGCAGAGGAAAAAAGCAAGAAAAGATCTGATAAAACAGAAGCAGAGTCAGATAAAGACAAGAACCACCAGTCTAACGGAAATGGCTTCAAGGGGAAGAATAGAACACACGGTACTGAAAAAGCTGAAATTTTTACCCCTCTTACCAAGCCTATAACAGAAATCATGCAGATGGTAAATCTTCCACCTCCTCGTCCACTCAATGACAAATCAAAGTTTCCTCGTGACCCATCCATATACTGTGATTTCCACAAGGACCATGGTCATTTCACTGAAAATTGTATTGCCTTGAAACGAATGATCCAAAGGTGGGTTGACGAGGGCAAGCTTGATCGCTATGTCATGAAGAAAGATGGCAAGCGGAAAAGGAAGGAAGAAAATGAAGAAGACGATGATAAGAGCAAGGACACAGAGCAAAGACCTCCTAGAGCTAAATTGCATGTAATTCGAGAAGAGACAGTCTCCACCAGAAAGTTAAGGGACCAAATTCATGAATTAAGCAAGGTACGCCTGGGTTCACAAGGCAGAAGAGGTCATTAGCTTCTCCCACAATGAATTGGCTGGAAGCTGCGCAGCTCGCCAACAACCCTTGGTGATAAAGGGAAGAATTCACAATTGTGAATCCGAGAGACTCCTCATTGACACGGGGGCCTCTCGAGATATTTTGTACTACTCTGCCTTCCAGATGATGGGCTTGAAAGATACCATCTTGGAACCTTACCACGGAAGACTAGAAGGTTTAACTAACCAAAAAGTTGGTGCCAAGGGAACTGTTAATCTACAACTTGAAATTGGTGAACATCCCTTCCGAACCGTAGCCACAATCACTTTCGTAGTTATGGATCTGACAAGTGACTACCATGCTATTCTGGGCATTCCAAGTCAAGCAAAACTTGGGTTGGTCGCCTCCCTTCCTCACCAACGAGTCAAATTTCCTACTCGTGCTGGAATTGGATGCGTGAGGGCGACCGCCAAGGACTTCTTGGAGCATGTCGTAAAGAGCCGAAAAATCACTGGCTTTCTTTAAGGTCTTAAAGGGGGCTAAAAGCTTCTCCTGGACTCCCGAATGTAATGAAGCATTCCTCCAATTGAAGGAGTACTTGGGTTCCCCTCCCTTGTTGAGTAGTCCGATTACAGGCGAGATACTTTATGTCTTCCTAGCCGCCACGGACCACCCAGTCGCAGCAATACTTGTCCGAAACGATGAAGGTACTCAGAAACCGATCTATTATGTCTCCAAGGCATTGTCTGACATGGAGAGTAGATACTTTAATGCGGAAAAGATAGCATACGCGCTAGTTATTGCCTCAAGAAAACTACGTGCCTACAGAGTTTGATATCACTTACCAACCAAGGAAGACCCTCTTGGCACAGCCTCTGGTTGACTTCATGGTCGAAACTGCCTTCATGGGTAAATACGTCCCCACCTCCCGTAAGCACGACGCACCGGAGGAAGAAGGGTCAACCATCGAGCTCCCATCCAACTGTTGGATATTATACACAATGACTCAGCCACAAAGGAGAGAAGCGGAGCTGGAGTGGTACTAGCAAGTCCTGAAGGAGAGCACACCATCCAGGATATCATCAGATTCAAGTTCCCTGCCTCCAACAACCAAGCTGAATACGAGGCTCTGATATTTTGGTATAGACCTGGCTTTCTTCTATGGAGCAACTAAAGTAGCGGCTTTCTGTGACTCCCAACTTGTTGTCAAACAAGTAAAGGGAGAGTATAACACCCAAAATCCCGTACTTACCAAGTATAGAGACCTGGTCCTAGATATGATAAAGAAGCTGGAATTTTTCGAGATCAGTCAGATAGGCAGGGAAGACAACCAAATTGCGGATTGTAAGTGCTCCAATTTGAGTTGTTAGTATTTTCGTTAGAAAATTAACGAAAGCCCTAACATTTCTAACATTTCTAACAATTCCTAACATTTCTAACCAATCAAGGGTAAATTAGGGATTACTATTTGAGGTTAAACCAAGAAAAGAATCTCAAAAAAGCAAAAGAAAGGTCAAAAACCCGAAATAGAAGCTACTGGAACAAAAACTGGTTGCTTAATTTGAAAAATATTCTTCCTGTCCAAAGCCTGGAGCAGCATTTAATGAACCAGGCACGCTTACAATCGGATCCGCGCGGATGAGAATGTAATTCTCAGTGGCCTATAAATTGAACCCTTCAGTCACAGAAATAGAGAGCAACAACACAATTCACAGCTGCACCTTGGCGAAAATACTTGAGAAAATAGTGAGAATTCCCTTGAATTGTCACTCTTTTCTCTTGATTATCTTCCCAAATCACAAATCATCAAACACTTTCAAAATTCAAAAATCAAACACAAACACTAAAGAAGATAGGTATAACCTCCTTCTCCTTACCATAAATCTCTCTCATCCATGCATGCATCTCAAACTTTGAAGATGTAATTTGTTCATTTCTTGCTTTAGATCCAAGAGGATCACCATGGAAGTTCATCTCCATGGATGATCCTCTACAAGGATCAACATTCTTTTCAAAGTGTCTTTACTTACTTGCAAACACATTTTCAAAACCCTAAAAATCATTTTCATACATCAAATCTTGATTTCAAAGGATAAAATTCCCCTTCCCAAGCAAATGAAGTGCTTTAAGTCCTAATGTACCCTAAGGATGGCTTGATATAGTAGATTCACCACTAAAATGTCTAGTGATCACTAATCAAAGCCTAAGGAAATGGGGACAAGCATGGATGCAAAACCCCCTTTAAAATCACATTTTCCTTCAAGAACATCTTGCTGTCCAGTAGCATTGTTCTAAGACCTCTGTCCATGGTCTAATTTTTTGGACATAGAAGAACTTGGAATTTGGTGTTGACTGTAAAATACTTTTTGTAGCCAACATCCAGAGATTTCCATAGATATTTTTACTTTATTTTTTGGGTGAGTAAAACTCCATTTTTCAAATTTTCTTTTAAAAGTCAGTTCCCCAGTCTCTGGAAATCCAGATTTCATATCTGAGATTTCCAGAAGGTTTTGGTCCACCAAATAATCTCCAAAGGGAAAAGTTATTTTACAGAAATCTTATTTAAGGTGTTTTGAACAACTTTCATTCTCGTACTTTCCCCAGATTTTGAAGTTTTAAAGCCCTTAAACCCATTTTAAAATCAAGTGTCCACTGCCTTTTTCATTCTGGCAGAATTGGTTTTCAACTTCAAAAAATCTTTTGTGTACCAAAACTCAACCCAAAAATCACACCAAAAATCATGGGATTTGTTCAAAGTCTTACAAAGAGTTCCCAATTTTTAGTTTTCTCAGTTTTGATTTATTTTGGCCGAAGTAACACACACACACACACACACACACACAAATGGTTCTTAAGCTTGGAAGACTCGTTTTACGAGGCATTCCGGGTGAACACTAACGTTCTTCCCGGCGTGTAACGTGACCTCCGAACCCAAATCTCTAATATCGGGCATTTTTCAAAGTTTTGGCCCTGAAAATAAAAATGGCGTGGCGACTCCGTGTTTTTTTCGATTGATTTTCAAAGAAAAGAAAAATACCAATCTTTCGGGAAAATGGACCAACATCGTTACACGTATGTTCTATCTAAACTAGCGACTATGGATGTGTCTGAATCCAAATCCAATCCATACATAGTTTTTGCTGAGGAACCCGCATATGAGAGGCTACAAGTAATGCTCCTAGATGGAGAGGAGAGGTGTTGGATAGATGACTACATGGATTACATCGAGAAGAGCCAACTCCAGAAGATGAAACACAAGCTAAGCTTATCAAGAAAAGAACACCAAGGTTCATTGTAATGAATGGAGTCCTCTACAGACGATCCTTCACTAAGCCCCTGCTGAGGTGTGTCTATCCCAAGAAAATCGAGAATCTCCTAGCCGAAGTCCATGAAGGCGTTTGCGGTGGACACCCGGGGGCCAGAACCTTAGCCGATAAAATCATCCTGCTAGGTTACTATTGGCCAAACCTGAGGGAGGACGCGCAAGCCTATGTTAGAAAATGTGACAAGTGCCAGAGGTACTTTGACATTCCTAGACTCCCAGCAGTTGAGAAAACTATTGTAATACCTACATGGCCATTTGATATGTGGGGGATCGATATCATCGGACCTTTCCCTCCCGCCCGAGGCAATTGCAAATATGTGATAGTAGCAGTCGACTACTTCTCAAAATGGATTGAAGCGAAAGCATTGGCCAAGATAACTGAAGAGAACGCAATCAACTTCGTCCATGACCACATCTGGTGCCACTTTGGGATTCCACACACTATCATCTCAGATCATGGTCTACAATTCTCTACAGCATTCACAGCGGAGTTTAGCAGAATCATAGTTCGTCACATCAAGTCATCTGTGAGTAGACCTCAAGGCAACGGACAAGCGAAAGTAGCCAACAAGTTGGTACTTACAGCCCTTACTAAGAACCTGAAAGGAAGTGATGGTAGATGGTTGAACGAACTTCCCCTAGCCTTATGGGCTGTTTGCACAACCACCCGGAGGCCAACCAGGGAAACCCCATTTGCATTAACCTTCGGTTCTGAGTCTATGGCACCAGCTGAAATGGTTATCCCTACTATAAGAAACTCCAACTACGATGAGCAAGTCAATAGGGTCAACAGGTTCCTAGACCTAGACCTAGTGGATGAAAAGAGACTAGCTGCTCAGTTAAGAATGGTGAACTACAGGCAAAGGACCAATGCATATCATGACAAGAGGGTCAACAGAAGAGTATTCCAAGTGGGCGATTGGGTACTTAGAAAAATTGAAGCCACTGGCCGGAAGGCTAAAAAAACAAGTTCTCCCCAAACTGGGAAGGTCCCTACATCATAACCCAAGTCATAAGGGAAGGGACGTATAGACTAAAGATGAAGGAGGGGAAAGAGCTCAAGCATCCGTGGCATTCTGACAATCTCTGGAAATACTATCATTAGTTCTAGTTTATTTTTAGGTAATAGATTAGTATTTGTTATTCTTTTACTTTTCCAGTAAGGTAGGATTGCAATTTGATGTAATCAGTTCAGCTTATGGAATTTACTTCTTCAACATGCAAAGCAACCACCAACTGCCAAGATAACATTGGAAGACGAGGATCCTATCCTCGACCTTCAAAATAACAAGCCAAATGTCTAGCCCACCTCGGCATAAATGACTAACTGGCCAACATCTAAAACCTATGTACGAGTCGCCTTCCTCGACATAAGGAGATGAAAAAGAAGGGCAATCCTAACGTCTGGCTGAGGAAACCCCTCGGCCTAAAACGACTACAGGCAAAACCATCTAAAACCTATGTACGAGTCACCTTCCTAGATATAAGGAGATGAAAAAGAAGGGCAAGCCTCACGTCTAGCCGAAGAAACACCTCAGCCTAAAACGACTACAGGAAGAACCATCTCAGATCTATGTCTGAGTCATCTTCCTCATCATAAGGAGATGAAAAAGAAGAAAAATCTAATGGTCAAGACTGAGGAACCTTCCTCGGACTAATGACTTGAGCATGCAACATTGCCAAAACTACTAAAGCCGAGCTAGCCTCCTCGATTTAGGCAAATAGTGAAGTACGAGGAACCTTTCCTTGGCTTCCCCAAAAACAGGCTTGTACTTGTGCAAAAACCACAAACAAGCATTCAAACAACAGTTCATATGTCAAAACATAATGTTAAAGACGACATGAATTGGAAGAAAGGGACATTTCATTAATATTCATAAAGTGAATTACAATGCCCTATTCTATTACATCAAAAAGAAAAAAAATCCAAGGCTTCTCCCTCTAAGGGGGCTCCCCGAAGAAAGCTTGTTCATCAGCATCAACATTCAGCTCAGCATCGAGGGTAGTAGTGACACGCTGAGTCTAAGCGTCAACTTGAGCTTCCTCATTGATTGGCTCCTCAATAATCATCCCCTCTATATCCACTTCCATCTCATCCTCGATCCTTTCAACTAAAGCGTTAAGATTATCAGGATCAATGGACGGAAGAACCCAAGCTTCTCAGCCTGAGCGAGCATCCAGCTCGGCTATCATCTCTAAATTATATTCAGAATAAGGAACAAGGTAGTGAAGAGCCCGAGCTGCTTCATCGTACCCATCCTGTCATATAAGCCGAGCAATGGTTGTCAAGTCTAGGCCATGGGAGGTGTCCACCATAAGCCAAAGAGCTAAGTGTAAATAGCCATCCTGGAACATGGTGGCTGTATTGTCATTAACGGCATCATTGAAGGCCGGGCTATCCTTAAACCGGGCTACTGCCTCCTCTTCCTTGGAGGGAATGCTGGCCTCCAGCTCCAGGTTTTTAGCAGCAGCTACCTCGGCAGCCTTGAGTGCCTCAGCCTTGAGCTTCTCTAGCTCGGCCATCTCGGTATCCTTCAACTTGAGAGCCTCCTCAGCTCGGACCTTGGCCTCCTCGGCCATCTTCATTGCCTCCTCGGCCTTTGCCTTTGCCTTGGCCACCTTCTCGGTCTCCAGCTCCTCATCCCTAGCCTTCATCAACTCAGCAGCTGCAGCCATCTCAGCCTCTCCCCCTCCCAGTCTGGCCTTGAGCTTAGCTATCTACTCGTCCACGACTTTGTTGTGGATATTTTCATATGCCACCATGGTAGCAAACTACGACGTAAGAGAAACATCAACAAAAGGTAGTAAAAATACAAAGTGTAAAGTATTAGGTTAAAAGATGAGATAATTACCTCGGCTAGCATCAAGCCCTTCCGGTTGGCCATGTTCTCCTTACTATTTTTGGTCTTCAGTAAATCCTGGAGAAGCTCCTCGTCCATGGCCCTTTGAATAACTGCTCGGCCCAGCCTGACATTGGGGCCCTCCCTAGCTAAAACATTAAGGCCTCTGAGGGGTTAGGGTAAAGCGATAAATTGCCGAGCTAGCTGCTCGGCCTCAAGATAAGATGTAATCGTTAGAGGGGTGAGGGCTGGAGGAGAGGAGGCATCAGCAGCCCTCTTAGGAGCAGGTTCATCCTCGACGGCACCAGAATGAGGCCTCTTCTGGCTTGAGGACCTATGAGCGAGGTCCGTTTCCTTGGCAGCCGGGGAGTCAGTCCGTCTCTCCTCGGATTCAATGGTTGGAATTAGGGGGCTATGCCCCTCGGTTGGTTGTTTCTCTTGGCTCCCTGAAGCCTCCACGTTAACGACCTCTCCAATCGACTTAACGGGATGGCAGCAGCTTCCTTGGTAGACAGGAGCAATTGACGATGGGTGGCCTCGTCTTTCCTCTGGTCAAGGGCCGAGACCTTAGCAGCCCGTCTTTTGATCTTGATCAACTCACGTGATCAACGCTCTTGGCGGCCATCTCTTCTTATTGCTCGGGTGTCAGATCTGCATGTACGAGGAGGGAATGGTTAGATTACGACATGAATAAAAAACACAAAGAAATTTTTACAAGTATGAAATACGAGGAAGGTGAAATCATTATGGCCTGCAACGTTCTCCTCTCTCAGACATTGATCTACGGGATCAAGCTTGCAATGAGCACAGTCGAAATGGAAGACCAAACCGAGATGGACCCTCCAATTATTAAATCTTTTTCCCCTATTGACGGAGACGAGGGGCTCCAAACCGTCCCTAGGACCTGGCATTATCCCGGCCTGGATATAATATCTGTCGTTCGTCTCCAGCAACGACCAATCCAACAAGCCTACCTTGGCAAACTCAGTTAACTGGACTATCAGGGCACTAGACCATTTATTCTTCAATACCTCCGTGGGCGCAATAGGAGTACGCGATGGAACATCAAACTCCCAGCCTTGTCGGCTCTTCACTCGTATTACGTGGTTGTCCCAGCCAGACACCTTGCTCGACCTGGGAAGAATAATCTTAGGCTTCTTAGAGACACTTCTTATCACAACGAGCTTGGTCTCTTTGAGATAGCTGACGGAGAAGAAGTGGTGAAAAGCAGATTGGTGTTGGGTTTTATGGGTCCATGTGCAGCGGAATTAAGCATCTAATAACACAAAACCCAAGAGCCCTAAGATCCGTTCTATATGATTAAATTGAATTCCTATGAGATAGAATTAACTAACCTTAATTGCTTTCCGTTCTTGAGCTATCGAACAATCAAACAATGTGATTTTGAATCACAAACTTCGAACTCTAGGCCTTGATCGTCGTACGAGCGAAGACCCTCTAGTAGTATCCACACCTTTGAATGAACCAAGAACAATTCTTGATGATTGCTAGATCTTTTAAACTTTAGAGAGAATATTGAGAAACCTTTTATTGTGATTTTCTTTTCAGAAGTTCGACTAGCTTTTTAGGGTTTCACAGACATCATATTTATACTACTCTAGTATGGTATTTGTTTCCTAATCAAATTAGGAAACTGTCTGTAAACCGCCTTTGTGGCATGGTATGTCGCACGACCAGACGAGTCCCATGGACAAGATCTGTCGCGCGATGTCTTATGCCTGATAAGGAACTCTCAATCATTCTTTCTTTGGTTTAACCAATTCATTCTAATTGTGTGTGACCCAATAGGATTATATTATGTTGGCAATGAGCTCGATCATATCGACCCTCATAAGACATAAGCGGACTCTAGCAAGCCATTATGTCTACCCAAATAATATAACGTAAGAGTTCACGTTTCCAATGGTATACTTCCATTTCTCCCTTTGTCTCACGATGTTATATTGAACACAAGTCATGGTCCACGTCAACTTGTATTTGTTCAATGCTTTCTCGATCTTGAGTATAATGATAATCCAATCGCATTGGGGTATGGCCATACACTTTCATCATTATCACTCATCGAGGGGCCCAAGCAAAACATCTCTCTTTCGAGGGACAAATTCCATCTTGACTTATCATCCTTCCCATCATGAATCCGTTCATGCCAAAGATAGCCTTTATAGATATCGTATTAAGATATCGTTTGACTAAAATCAAACATAACTTTCATCATATGTAAGGTCATGATAATCTCAGGTCTAGGGACTAAATGAAGTAATCATATGAGATTTAATTATGACATTTGACCATGACATAAATCTCATACCGGTCAAGTCCAGTCACTTGTTCTCTAACAAGTACCCATAAATTTAATGTGCATCTCTATGCATATAATCATCATATGATTATCCATTAACATTTATACTAATTATTCACTTAATAATTAGGGACAGAGATTATTATAAATAAATATGCAAAACATATAATAATCAAATAATAAACTTTTCATATGATAATAAATAATGTCAACATATAGGTCTATCAACTATAGGCCTAGGGAATAACACCAACAGTCTCCCACTTGCACTAGGCCCAATCTCCCATGTATCGAATACCCATGAACCTAACATGACCATCATGCTTAGCTTGCGGGAGAGCCTTAGTTAATGGGTCCGCCAAGTTGTCATCAGTGTCTACTCTGTATATCTTTATGTCTTCCCTTTTGCATATCTCTCGGATAATGTGGAAATGTTGAAGTATGTGTTTGGATCTCTGATGTGACCTTGGTTCCTTTGCTTGTGCAATGGCACCATTATTGTCACAGTAAAGTTCAATAGGATTTTTGATGCTTGGAACGATTTCCAAATCACTAATGAACTTTTTGATCCAAACAGCTTCCTTAGCTGCATCAGATGTCGCTATGTACTCAGCTTCGGTTGTAGAATCAGCGACGGTACTTTGCTTGAAACTTTTCCAACTAACAGTGCCTCCATTCAGTGTAAACAAAAATCCTGTCTGCGATCTGAAATCATCTTTGTCGGTTTGGAAGCTAGCATCTGTGTAGCCTTTTACTACAAGATCTTCTTCTATTCCTCCAAAGACCAAGAATACATCCTTAGTTCTTCGTAAGTACTTGAGGATATTCTTGACTACTATCCAATGTGGTTCACCGGGATCCGATTGGTACCTACTCGTCATGCTTAGAGCACACGAGACATCAGGTCTAGTACATAACATATCATACATGATAGACCCAATTTCCGAAGCATATGGAATACCATTCATTCTCTTTCGCTCATCACTAGTCTTAGGACTTTGAGTCTTGCTAAGAGATACACCATGCAACATTGACAAGTTTCCTCTTTTAGAATTTTCCATTTGGAATCTTCTAAGAACCTTGTCAATGTAAGTACTTTGACTTAAACCAATCATCCTTTTAGATCTATCTCTATAGATCTTGATACCAAGGATATATGCAGCTTCGCCCATATCTTTCATTGAAAAGCACTTTCCCAACCAGGACTTGACAGTCTGTAGTGCAGAAATGTCATTTCCAATGAGTAAGATATTGTCGACTTACAATACTAGAAATAGTGCTACGCTCCTACTAATTTTCTTGTATACACAAGGTTCATCTTCGTTCTTGATAAAGCCAAACTCTTTGATTGCTTCATCAAAACGTAGATTCCAACTCCTAGAAGCTTGCTTCAATCCATAAATGGATCTCTGCAACTTACACACCTTGTTAGAATTTTCTGGACTGACAAAACCTTCAGGTTGTATCATGTATACATCCTCAAGTAACTTCCCATTTAGGAAATCTGTTTTGACATCCATTTTCCATATCTCATAGTCATAATATGCGGCTATGACAATTAAAATTCTAATAGACTTAAGCATAGCTACAGGCGAAAAGGTTTCATCATAGTCGATACCATGAATCTGCCTATACCCTTAGCTACAAGCCTAGCCTTATAGGTGTGCACCTTCCCATCCATGTCGGTCTTTTTCTTGAAGACCCATTTTCACCCTATGGTTTTTACACCTTCGGGTGGATCAATCAAGTTCCAAACTTGATTATCAGTCATGGATTGTAATTCGGACTTCATGGCCTCTTGCCATTTTTCCGAATCAGGAGCGGACATCGCTTCTTGAGAGCAAGTAGGTTCATCGTTTTCGATTAACTCCACTTCATCACTTTCCGTAACAAGAAATCCATATCTCTGGGTTCGGATCGTGACCTACCACTTCTGCGAAGGACTTGTGCATCTTGAACCGGTTCCACAACTGCTTGTGAACTTGGTTCAGTTTCTACCATTGGTTCAATGTTGTTTTCGGGTTCTCGAATTTCTTCGAGATCTATTTTACTCCCACTGGTTCCCTTGCGAAGAAACTCCTTTTCTAAGAAGGTACCATTACGAGCAACAAACACTTTGTTCTCGTTTCGGTTGTAAAAATAGTATCCTTTAGTTTCCTTAGGATAACCCATGAAAACACATTTATCAGACTTAGGTGCTAGCTTGTCAGAAGTTAACTTCTTGACATATGCATCACAACCCCAAATCTTCATGAAAGACAAACTAGGTTTTCTTCCATGCCACATCTCATATGAGGTCTTTTGAACCGATTTGGTAGGAACTCTATTTATAGTGAAAGCAGCAGTTTCTAGTGCATGTCTCCAAAAGGATAAAGGAAGCTCAACTTGACTCATCATAGAACGAACCATGTCCAACAAAGTTCTATTCCTCCTTTTAGACACACCATTCCATTGTGGTGTTCCGGGTGGAGAGATTTCTGAAACGATTCCACAACTCTTAAGATGACTGTCAAATTCTTGGCTCAAGTATTCGCCACCTCGATCGGATCGAAGTACTTTAATAGTTTTGCCAAGTTGATTTTGCACCTCATTTTGAAATATTCTAAATATCTCAAACGATTCACTTTTATGTTTCATTAGATAAACATATCCAAATCTACTATAATCATCAGTGAATGTTATGAAGTACTGAAATCCTCCCCTAGCATTGCTACTCATAGGTCCACACACATCAGTATGTGTGAGGCCTAATAAGTCGCTCGCCCTTTCACCAGTTTTGGTAAATGGGTCCTTGGTCATCTTGCCAAGTAAACAAGATTCACATGTCTCATATGATAAATAATCATGTGAGTCTAAAAATCCATCTTTGTGGAGTTTAGAAATGCATTTCTCATTTATATGGCCAAGACGACAATGCCTTAAGTAAGTGTGGTTTACATCATTGGGTTTAGATTTCTTGTTAACGTTATAGACATCATTATTACGATTTTCAACATCAAGGATATAAAGGCCATTGAATGAAATAGCAGTACAATAATGCATATCACTCTTGTAAATTGAAAACTTCTTATCACATATAAGAAAATTAAAACCTTCATTATCCAAACATGAAATCGAAATAATATTCCTACTTAAAGCTGGAACGTAATAACAATTGTTCAAAACAAGTATTAGTCCACTAGGTAAAGTAACTTCATAAGTTCCTACGGCTAATGCAGCAACTCTTGCTCCATTCCCCACACGTAGGTCCACTTCACCATCTTCAAGCATCCTTCTGTTCTTTAGACCCTACACATTTAAAAAAAATGTGAGATCCACATCCGATATACAATACCCAAGAACTAGAAGTAGATAGGAATATATCTATAACAAAGATAGCTGAAGTCGAAGCAACACCTTTGCTCTTCTTCAACGCTTCCTTGTATTTTAAGAAGTTTCTCCTCCAATGTCCAATCTCATTGCAATGGAAGCAGACTGCGTCCTCTTGGGACTTGAGCTTAGCCTCTTTGGTTTTGGCACCCTCTTTGGGTTTGGCAATATTTTCCTTAGGATTAGCAACTTTTGCCTTTCCCTTACCCTTGAAACCTTTCCCTTTGTTAACCATCAACACTTGATCAGTTTTCTTCTTGACAATATTGGTTTCCGCAGTGTTCAACATTTGAACTAACTCGGAAAGGTTCTTATTCATGCCCCCCATGTTATAGTTCATTATGAAATTACTAAAACCTTCTGGCAATGAATTCAATATCATGTCAGTATCCAACTCTTGACTAATTGGAAAACCAAGCCTCTCAAGATGCTCGATGTGGCCCTTCATCTTTAGAGCATGGGGACCAACAACTTATCCTTCACTCATCTTGCATGAGGTTAGGGCCTTAACTGTGTTATACCTTTCTTGCCTTGCTTGAACTTGAAACATTTCCATCAGTCGATTGTTTAGATCAACTGTCCCCAAGTGAAATTTCCGAGAGGCAGCGCAATCGCGCCCCGGCATCTGGCATTTTTGCTTTTTGTTTGTTGGAGGGAGTGTCTCGCTGTGTTTTTGCTTGTAGAGTCGCCACGCCATTTTGATTAAGCCCAAAACATTGAGAAAATGCATCAGTTTAAAAATATAAACTGTTTTTGTGTGATGAGATTTTTGAGTTCGGAGGTCAGGTTACTCCTCGGGAAGAGAATATTAGAATATTAGAGCTCACCCGAGTAGCCTCGTAAAAATGAGTCTTTCGATACGTCTTCTTTCTTTAAATATTGTGTGTGTGTGTGTATATGCTTTTAAAAAATGCATGCTGTATCGGATGTCTACATTGTACACTACGCATTGAAATGTATTGAAATAGTAATGGAAGGAAGCCTTACATTTGTTGGTTCGTGTCTGTCTTCCGCTGGAGAATAGTGTTTGAGGAGGGAATAGTGTTCCGGGATGGATCGGGATTGCTTCGGGATGTGTCGGTTGTCTGCGGGCAGAGCTTTGGCGTGCCTCGGGATTGTCAAGTGTGCACTCGGGCAGAGTTTCGGCGTGCGTTGGGATCGCAGGTATCGTTGACTGGATTCGGGCAGAGGTTCGGCGTGCGTTGGGATCGTTGGCTGGATTCGGGCAGAGGTTCGTCGTGCGTCCGAATTGCCGATTTGGCTCGAAAAGGGCCGGGACGCCTCGGGAAAGACTAGGCAAGGCTTCGAAGTACCACGAGGGGCCTCAGAATACCTCGAGAGTGCCTCGGGGTAGCGCGGGAGCGTCTCGAAAGCGCTTGAAAGGGCTTCGAAGCACCACAAGGGAGCTCGGAAGGCCCCGAAAGGAACCGAAAGGGGCCGGGATTGCCTCAGAAGGACATAGAGGGGCATCCAGAGGGCTTAGGAGGAGAGGAGAAGAGGGAGTTGTCTAAAATGATGGAGGAGGAGCCCTCTATTTATAGTGTAGGAAAAATTGCAAGAAGGTCCGTACGGACCTTTGTGCAAAACTAAAGTTTTAGTTTTTCCAGATTTGAGGAAATAATGTGAACTTTAAGAGGATTCAGTAATTATGATGTCTGGTAGCAAAGAGGTCCGTACAGACCTTTTAGCATGCAAAGAGGTCCATACGGACCTTCTATGCTTTTCCCATTTTTGCATAATTCCAAAAAAATCCTTTTGTGTCCTTTTGTCCCAGAAAGGCCCCCTTGGTTTGGTTGGTGGTTTTTTAGGCGTTTGAGAGTTTTTTTTAGGGTTTCGGGTGTTCGAGACTGTGTTTGAGTGAGTCTGCGGTGTTTCCCGGGTGTCTAGAAGAGGGTGATCCAGATTGGGGTACTTACAGAAGCCCCTTGACGACGTCACTTACGGAGGAAGTGGGGTCGTCGATAAGATAAGGGTCCTGATCTGGATCGCGTGCTGAGATAGGAGGTGACCATGTAGGTCGGTTCGTGAGGGCATGACAGTGTCCTGTTGTGTGATCGTTTAGGTCAGTTGGCTGGACCCTGTGATAGGATTCCTACGTATCCCTAAGCGGGAATCAAGCCTGGTCGTAGTTCGTGTGTGGGGATGTGGACGTGTCGGTGTCCTGTGGGTGACCGTTTAGGTCGATTGTTAGGACGTGGTGGCATCCTGGGTGACCGTATAGGTCGGTTGTGAGGACGTGGTGGCGTCCTATGTGACCGTATAGGTCTGTTGGCTGGACCCTGTGATAGGATTCCTACGTATCCCTAGCGGGAATCAAGCCTGATCGTAGTTCCGATGTGTGAAATTGTGAGTGTATGCGGGCGTGGTGGTGCCCTGAAGTGATGTGACCGTATAGGTCGGTTATGCGGACGTGGTGGTGTCCTAGAGTGGAAATTTTACGGTTTTCCGAATCGGGTGGTTTAAAGCCTTCCGGGCTGGGGATCATGATTTGGGAGGTTTATACGGTCTTCCGGACCGAGTGGTTTAGAGTCTTCCGAGTTGCGGATAGTGATACGGCTGATTTATGCAGTCTCCCGGACTGAGTGATTTAAAGCCTTTCGGGCTGGAGATAGTGATTCGGCTGATTTATGCAGTCTCCCGGACTGGGTGATTTAAAGCCTTTCGGGCTGCGGATAGTGATTCGGTTGATTTATGCAGTCTCCCGGACTGAGTGATTTAAAGCCTTTCGGGCTGGAGATAGTGATTTGGGAGGTTTATACGGTCTTCCGGACCGAGTGGTTTAGAGCCTTTCGGGCTGCGGATAGTGATTTGGGAGGTTTATACGGTCTTTCGAACCGAGTGGTTTAGAGCCTTCCGGGCTGCAGATAGTGATTTGGGAGATTTATACGATCTTCCGAACCGAGTGGTTTAGAGCCTTCCGGGCTGCAGATAGTGATTCGCCTGATTTATGCAGTCTCCCGGACTGAGTGATTTAAAGCCTTTCGGGCTGGGGATAGTGATGAGGACATGTTATTCCCTTTGACTTGTGGTTGTGTCGTGCGTAGGGATGTGTTGTGTCCTCTGGCTGTGTTTGTGTCGTGCGTGGGGATGTGTTGTGTCCTCTGACTATGTCTGTGTCGTACGTGAGGATGTGTTGTGTCCTCTGAATGTGTTTGTGTCATGCGTGGGGATGTGTTGTGTCCTCTGACTGTGTCTGTGTCGTGCGTGAGGATGTGTTGTGTCCTCTGACTGTGTTTGTGTCGTGCGTGCGGATGTGTTGTGTCCTCTGACTGTGTCTGTGTCGTGCGTGGGGATGTGTTGTGTCCTCTGACTGTGTCTGTGTCATGCGTGGGGATGTGTTGTGTCCTCTGACTGCATTTGTGTCATGCGTGGGGATGTGTTGTGTCCTCTGACTGTGTTTGTGTTGTGCGTGGGGATGTGTTGTGTCCTCTGACTGTGTTTGTGTCGTGCGTGGGGATGTGTTGTGTTCTCTGGCTGTGGTTTTGGGAGGCGTGATTGCCTTGTGCTTTGATTGTGAGAGGCGTGATTGCCTCGTGTTTTGTCCGCTGGGGAAAGGTTGGACTTACGATGACTGCCGGTGTTCATCTGCTGGGGACGCATAGTCTCGTATGGGCTTTGTCCGTTGAGAAGGTAATTTCGGGCTTACTTTGATGGCCGGTGTTTGGTTCATCATTTTGTGTTTTGGGGGCATTTTGTGCCTTGGGATTTGTGTTTGGAGGCGTTTGCGCCTTTCGTGTTTGTTTTACCGTTTAGTGGGCGAGGTTTGGGCTTACGATGACGGCCAGTGTTGATTTTACCGTTTAGTGGGCGAAATTCGGACTTACGATGACGGCCGGGGTTGGTTTTGTTGGGTTAAGGACCAAACTGCATTGAATCTGCTAAAAAAGGCCTTTGGACAGCCAGGGGCAAAGATTATAAGGGCAAAAGGGTAATTTGGCCATATAATGCAAAGAGTTCCGTACGGACCTTCTATGTGTGCAAAGAGGTCCGTACGAATCTCTGTGAAATTTTGATTTCCCAGGCGTTTGACCGGCTTCAGCAACGAGGCAACCCTATCTTCTTCCTTTCCCAGTTCGTGAAAACCAAAGAGAGAGGGAGAGAAAACCTTGGTTTTGATAAAAAATTTCTAAGTAAATTCTCCGCATTTTGCTTGAATATTGCTTGTTATGGCGGAAAGGGCGAGAAGAGGTCGTCGTCAATGGGGTCAAGGGGCCATTGAGCAAAGGGCGGACCTTCAAAGGAATTGCACTTCCTTCGTGCCTTCGTCGAGGAATCCGGATGTGTTGTATCCGGATCCGGAGGTGCACAATATGCGAGATAGGATCGTCGGGGAGGTAAGAAATCAATTTTTTCTTGATTCTTGCTCGAATTATTGTATGCTAGGACTAGGTTTTAATCCTTCGCATATTTGGGGCTTTTTGTTATTGCCATGCTTTTTTGTGAAATTCGCGATGAATTGTTGAAATTGAGCATGTAAGGATTATGAGTATGTGATTTTTGTGCAAAAATGTAGAGATTAGCTCTTATTTGTAAAAATAAAGTGCCTCTCATTTGAAATGCATGCTTTGGTGTTTTGTACCCTATGCTATTTCTATTGTATGTATATTGTGAAAAATCGCCATGTAGGGACGGACTTTGTAAAAAAGGGAGTGTGACATGTGCCGTATTTTGTGACGGGTTTTGTCTGAAAGTGTGGGCCGTGTAGGGACGGATTTTTGGAAAATGTGCCATGTGGTGTGTACCGTGTTTTTGTGACGGACTCTGTGGGGAGTTTATGTGCAATGTGCACCGTGTTTTGTGACGGATTTTTTTTGAAAATGTGTCGTGTAGGGCTTAATCCCTCTTTTGAGAAAATTTGTACAGTGTGTGCCGTGTTTTGTGACGGGTTACATGTGGAAAATTATGTGCAATGTGTGCCGTGTTTTGTGACGGGTTGTTTTTTGTTTGGCCGTGTTGGGATGAACTTTTTTATGTTTTCGTTTCCTTTTGGTATTTTGCATTAAGTACTGTGACTGACGTACCTTTGCTGTGTTTACCTGCAGGATGAGGGGCCTTTGTCCGGAAAGGCCAAGAAGATGAAGTCTCGGGGGTCGCTCGAGGCTGTAGTTGAGCTGTGGCAGCACTTGCCGGATATTTCCAGGGAGGGTAGGCCGAGTCCTAAGAGGCTGGTCTTCACTTCTGGTTTGGGCGCGTTCGTGGAGAACCTGGTCGGGATTGCAGAGACAAGGAAGAACAAGAGCATCTTCCTGGCCTTGTCCGAGTATTGGTGGGACACCACGCATACCTTCCATCTGAGCTGGGGAGAGGTGACGGTGACTCCCACCGACTTTGCTGCGATTACCGGGCTTTCCTTAAAAGGAGGGCCGGTGAGGTGGCGGGACAGGATGTCCGATGGGACGCTGGCTGAGCTGCTGGGCTTCGCGCCTTCTCGAATCACGCTACCTCGGCTCCTTTTCCTCTACTGGAGAGATTGGTGGATTTGGAGAGGGTTGGTGAGATAGCTTGGGGCGAGGCGGGCTTGATCGAGCTCTATTTTTCCTTGGACCGGTTTAGCTGAGGCGTGGCCAGTTCTCTGGGATGCTTCGATTTTGCTTTGGAGGTATGAGTTTATTTGCTGTTTGTGACTTAGAAGTTTGTCATTTCTCCGTTCTTCTTTTGCCCTGAGCTTTTTCTGCTTTTGTCGCAGGTGTGGTTTTATGAGATCTTCCGGTGCTTTTCGTGGGATCGAGATGCTGAGGCCCTGGAGGCCTATCCTGCTATGCTGGGCTGGGCCCGTCAGTTGAGGAGGAGGAGGACGAATAAGAGGAAGCTCACCATTGCCTATCGGGATGTGCAGGAGTTCCTGGAGAAGGATAGCTCGGCGGAGTTTGAGCTGTATCCTTGGGCTCGGTATGGCGGCGACGAGCTTGAGGGTGGTCCCGTGGTGATGCAGCAGAGGAAGATGCTGCGGGGCCTGACTTATGATGTCATGTACTTGGGGGAGAGGGTGTTCTGGCAGCATGGCCCAGGTGTGCCCCCTATGGCTCCGAGGGATCCGCCCTTTGGGATGATGCATCCCCGCGACATGGATGTGTTAGAGTACGACAGGTACTTGGGCGGCGTGAGTGCCGAGGAGTTTATTTTGTATGAGGAGTACGGGGCCTTCGTTAGGAGGAAGCTGAGGACGCCACAGGTGTTGGCGAGAGAGAGGCGGGATGGCCCACCACGTCCTCCAGATGTTCCGGTGCCTGGGCCGGACTTTACTTATGTACGTGGGGATTCGTCGAGGCGGAGGGTGTCGGTACCCGTCCCTGAGCAGGCTCCTGCTGCCTATCGGGTTGACCCGGATGCGCCGGTGAGTGTGCTTACTCTTTTCCATCTTGGCATCTTTTCTGTATTTTTCTCTTTTTGTTGAGTATGACTGTATCTCTTTTGCTGAGCGTTTCTTTGGTTGTTTGCTTGTGCAGGTCTCGGGGAGATCCTTTGACACGTTGACCCACCGTTACATGGCGATGCGGTCTTTTGTGAAGAAGATGGCAGGGAAGCTGTCTTGCCAGTCTTCGCGGCGTGTGCTGGCATACGAGCCGATGCCTTTGAGGCATTTCGTGGATGTTCCCCCATCGAGAGCTGGCCAGGGCCGCAGCAGGAGGGACCCATTCGGGGGCGGCATAGCATGGATGCAGGGACGTCTTCGGGGGTCCGGAGGCCGCCGATTTTCCACCAGTTCTTGCCGGTGCAGGAGTCTCAGGGAGAGGGTTCGTCGGAGCCTTCCTTCTTTGATCCTTTTACCGGGCTCGATCCTGCGGATTACCTCGAGTACTTGCCTCAGGAGGGGGTCCAGTATTCGGATGACGAGGGCATAGCTGGCGAGTTTGCCGAGATGCTTGACTTCACGTTTGATGAGGTCGATGATGAGGAGTCTGAGTAGGGCTCATTTTCTTTCCCTCTTTCCATTTTTTGTTTTTTTTTAGCAACAGACATTTTGGGTACCTGTAATAAAACACTTGTATTTGCACAGCAAAGTATTTTATTTTAAGATGTAATGTCGTATTTTGTGATTCCCGGGGATTGTCCTAGGAATTGTTGCTAGTTTATTATTTGTGCATGCCATGTGAGCTGGGAGTGCGTCTGTGGGTAGCGTATGCTTGCCGAAAATGGCTTTGGCCAGAATTTGGGCAGTTTGGAGCAAGGTCCTGCTGAGAAAAGTGGCTGTCGTACTGTTTGCTGGAAATGTGGGACCAAGTTGCAAGAAGGTCCGTACGGACCAACCTAGGGTGCAAAAAGGTCCGTACGGATCTTCCTTGCTTTTGGGGAAAGGATAAGTGTTTTCAGGATGTCTGATCTTTCCCCACTTCCCATTTGCAGTCATTTCGAGCTTTCTTCCCCATTTACTCTAGGAACCTCCATTTTTGCCATGGATTCTTCGTGTGTTCCACGAGTTTTTCCGAGGCTTTCGAAGGAGAGGCAAGCATACTTTCTTGAGCGGCTGAAAATGTGGATGCGACACCGTATGAGGCATCAAAGGTGGGCTTTCGAGCTGAGGTTTCGACTCTACTCGGTTCGGTCCCTTAAGGAGTTGGTTCCTGATTGGAAATTGTTGTGGGCTGCCGCAAGTTTCTGGGACGTTAGGAGGCATGTGTATAGCTTCTCCTACAATGAAGTGACGCCCACTTTTGAGGATTTTCGGGCTTTGATGGGAAGACAGGAGGTGGAGGACATCTCGCTTCCTTTGATTGGCGGTGCTACCGTGAGCGTGAAGCTTGCATGCTTTCTTCGGACTTCGTTGGAAGAAGTGCAGGGTATGACCTTTGATTCGGGTCACATTGACATTTCTGCACTGCCGGAGCGGTTTATGAGTGATGACGAGAGTGATATCTCGTGGGATGCATTTGCCTTGTGCGTGATAGTGACGCTTTTCATGGTCAGCTCCCTTGGGGTATGCGATGGCGCCTTGCTGGATGTGGTAGGGCATTGCAGGGCCGGAGAGGATATTGTTCCGTTGGTGCTGGGGGAGACCCTTCACGGCATTGATCGTCTGGCGACTGGAGATAGGTTCATGAGAGGGGGAAGCCCCGCTTTGCTCACCTTGTGGCTGCGAGAGAGACTTCAGGCTATGCCCGAGGCTCCGACGTCGTTTAGCCCGTGGTCGTTTGCTCGGCAACCTCTTGTATTGGATATGGATCAGTCCGCCTAGGAGAGATGGATGGCACAGCTTGGTACGCATCAGATTCGTTGGTGGGTTCCGCATTGGGGAATCGAGACTAGGAGGGCCTTTCAGGAAGGGTCCTATGTTTTCTGAGTTCCAGGCTTGTCTTGGTCCTCCTTCTATATTCCGTCGCTTGTTTCTCGGTAGTTCGGGATGAGGCAGGAGCCTTTGTTGGGCTGGGATGACCTTGCCACTGCGGAGGTAGCTCCTCTTTGTATGGCAGTTCCAGGTGCTCTTTTGTATTTTATGAGGGTATGGAAGTATTCCGCTTTCCCTCCTGTGGTGCTCCTTCGATGTCGGGAGAGTGTTGTATTGACCACCGAGTACCTGGATTGGTACGAGCAGCATGTCGGGCAGTCCCAAGTGGTTTTGGGTAGCAGGCGTGAAGCGATTTTGGGGCCCGACTGCCGTCGTAGCTATTGCCTTAGGAGTGCCAAATCCTGGTCTGACCCTCATGATGTTACGGGAGACACTTTGTTTGACTACGAGACCAGAGTTGACCGATTGACGGAGAGAGATCCTCTTTTGCAGACTCGCAGGGAGGAGATCCGAGCCGAAGCACGGGTGAATGTGCGAGCTACTGGATTGTTTGACTATACGGGGAGGACCCCTAATCTCGGATTGAGAGAGGCAGAGCTGGCTCACGTGGAGCGAAAGAAGACTCGTCGGGGACGAGGGAAGAAAGGGAAGAATGGCGAGGGGCCAAGCGCAGATGGCGCGGAATGACCTCCTAGGTATCCATTCATTGCATTGTAAACACATTATTTGTTAAATGTATTAAGCTTTCTTTTAGCATGTTGTGAACTTGAGAGTAGACCGTGCTTGAACTCATTAAGAAATGTTGTAATCGTTAGTTATTTGTGATTTACTTTTAAAGCTTTATCGAGACGCAAGATCTCTTGTTTGCTTTTCGTTTCTTTTGTGAGCCTTGGCGGCGTCCATCTTTGGACCTTTCTGTTGTATTTGCGGACTGAAGCAGCCTGGGACTTGACGGCAATCCCTTTTCGCCTGGGTTGTGTATTTGGATGGGAGGTTGGATGACCCCTTGACAAGTCATTTTGACGGTCTTTTCCGTGGCTTCCTTGCCTCTTGTTTGTTGGCGTCGGGCTCTTGACCTCTTTTTTTGTAGCTTTTGCTTGAGCTTATTTTTTTTGAAAGCATTTGCTTGAGCTATTTTTTTGAAGCGCGTGAGGGCGAAGGCAAGCCCCAAGCTTGGAAGTTGACATGGGTCAGTCGTTTGATGCTGAGTGACCTTCGAATGTCCTTTGATGTTGCCGCCGTCGTTTGACTTGGTCAAGGTGATGTTGGGGGCATGCTCTTGGAAAGTGTGTAGTTTGATGGAGGTCTTGATTGACATTCAAACTTTTGACTTTTTTGTGTGTTTTTAGACCGGGCCAATTAACGTTGCCTACGTTCCCCCGGACCAGAGGGCTCAGGTCTGCGTAGTTCGACACTACATGGAGTGCCAAGAGATGCACAGTTGGTCTTCTTTAGGCGAAGTATCTGCGAAGTTTGCTTCCGTTGACTAGATTCATGAAGGGATTGCCGTCTAGGTCTGTCAGCTTCATGGCACCTCCGGAGAAGATCTTTTGAACCACGAAAGGGCCGATCCATGTGGGTTCCCATTTTCCCAGTGGGTTGGTTCTAGTGGGAGGCTTTTCTTTGAGTACCAGATCGCCTTCCCTGATGTCTCGGGACTTGACTTTCTTGTCGAAAGCTCTAGCCATCCTGCTTTGGTAGGCTCGGACGTGTTCCATGGCCTTTAGTCGTCGCTCGTCTAGCAGAGCCAGTTCGTCGTGCCGGCTTCAGAGCCATTCGACTTCGTTGATTTCATTTTCCAGCAACACTAGGAGTGAGGGAATTTCCAATTCCACGGGTAGTACCGCTTCCATCCTGTATGTCAGGGCGAATGGAGTTTCTCCCGTGGCTGTTCTGACTGATGTTCGGTAGCCCCAAAGTGCAAGGTACAGCTTTTCGGGCCAATCACGTCCTCGGGCGGTCATTTTTCGGATGATCCGTTCGAGGGTCTTGTTTGCTGCTTCTACGGCGCCGTTTGTTTGTGGCCGGTAGGGAGAAGACTTGTGGCGTGTGATTTTGAATTCGGCCAGCAGTCTATCGCATTCTCCTTCGAAGTGGGAGCCATTGTCTGATATGACCTCGTTCGGGATGCCGTATCGGCAGATAACGTTTTCCTTGAGGAAATGTGTGACTTTCTTGGAGGTGAGCACCTTGTAGGACTTAGCTTCGACCCATTTTGTGAAGTATTCGATGGCTACCAAGACGAACTCGTGGCCGTTGCTACCTGGCGGAGCAATTTTCCCGATGACGTCGATTCCCCATGTGGCAAAGGGCCAGGGCGTAGTCATGCAGTAGAGATCGTGAGGAGGTAGATGATTGAGGTTGGAGAGCCGTTGACACTTGTCGCAGCTTCGGACAAAGTGGATGCAGTCTGCCTCCATGGAGATCCAGTAGTAGCCCATCCGAAGAATGATTTGCACCAGGGCTCTGGCGTTCATGTGGGGGCCGCAAGCCCCGTTGTGTACTTCGTTCATGAGCTCGTTTGCTTTTTCCTGGCTGATGCAGTGTAGGAGCGGTCCTTGGTAGCATTTTTTTGTATACCATGTCTCCAAGGATGACAAAGTGAGAGGCTAGGCATTTTAGGGCCATGATGCTCTTAGCTTTGACCCTTCCCTGCGTTGACCTTCCTCGTTCATGAAGGCGGTTTCCCCGTTTTGAGGTATTGGAAGATCTGATTGTCATGCAGTGAGGAGGTTTCCGATTTGCGTCTCTTTGGCTCTTCAGCAGTTCTCAAACTCACTGTGATTGAAACCTTTCTCGGCAGCTTGGGCCCTATTTTTCTCTCGTTTGACAACATGCTTAAATGTTTGTTTAATGCATTCGTTCAATTAATGTGTCTGCTTCTTTGTTAGATGAATTGTTATTAATGGTTTGTGTGTTAGTTAACTCATCATTTGTTAAAGATGCAATGAAAGGATATTTTAGAAAGGTCGGACCTTTTATTGAAAGCGTAGAGAAGATACATTGTTGATCATGTACTCACAATCTTCGGGCGTAGAGCCGTTAGATGACTCAAAAGACATGAATTCCTAGACAACATGACTCGAAGCTAGACTCTAGGCGACGAGGGATTGGACCAGGCTTCATTACTCTTTGTGGGCTGTAGGTCAAGAGAGGGTGGCGATGGCTTTGGTGGCCACTCTTCAGTTGATACGGATCCCGGAGGATAGCTTGCATGTGGTTCAACTTCAAACCAGATCGCGGAGGTTTTTGGTTGCTCCTTTGATGATGTCCCTCCATTAGTGTTTCTGCCAGACCTTGGGGGACCTTGATGGTATAAGTCACTGAGAGCTTCTTCTAGGAGGGCGAAGCATTCGCTGATTCGGAGTTGATTCTTGCTGATGTTGATTATCTTCATAGAATCTGCCTCTTTATCTGGGATCTTTGCTTGGACGACATTTACGATGTCTGAATCGAGGGGGAATTCTATCTCTCCTTCTCTGATCAGGCCTTGGAGGAGGTTGTGCCATTGTTCTTCCAGGTCAGACACCGGGATGTTGAATTGGACTATGCTGTGATGGCTGTCCCCGAGAGATCCAAGCGTGTCAGCAAGAGGGTTGTCTTGCACAAGTGGGTCGGTGATGAGCCAGTTTTCAAGAGGGTTTTTGGCGAAGTATGGGTCTACTCCTCGATCAAGCTCCATTTGGGCATCCATCTCTTGATCCTCTTTCAAGCATTCTTCGCAGCTGCATAATTGGGAGTTGTCGTCTTGGCCCATGAGCTCCTTAATCTCTAGCTCATCGCGGCTTAGAGCGTGGATGTAGGGACCACTTCGTAGCGGGACAGGGCTGGAGACTCGCCTGCAGAAGAGTATTCGGTCATGTCGGGACCTTCTTCTGGGTCATAGCTTGCTGGCCAAGCGCTTGCCATCGTGCTGCTTCCGCGGATCACCTCGAGGTTTCCATTGGCGTTGATGAATTTCACCCATTGGTGAAGAGTAGATGATACTGCTTTCATCTGATGCAGCCAAGGTCATCCCAGTAGGGCAGAGAAGGTTGGTTTGATATCCAAAACTTGGAATTCCACCGACTCCAATTGTGCGTCGAATTGGATCCTCAGATTGATGACTCCTATGACCGGGCGTGGAGTGGAGTCGTAGGCTCGGATTATCCGGGGCGAAGGTCTCATCAGGGAGCGGTTGACACGGAGTCGTTTCAATGTGCTCAAGGCAATGATGTTGACTGCGGAGCCGTTATCGATCAAGACGTTCGGGAGGTAGAACATCTCTATCTTTATGAGGATGAGGAGGGCCTCGTTGTGTCTATTTTCACATATCGGTAAGTCTTCGTCTGTGAAGGCTAGACCGTTTCCGGTGCTGCCGTTCGATTTAGTCTCCTCCGGGAAGTGTTCGATCCATCTATTGGTGTGTCTTGATCGTGGCAGAGATCGTAGGGAGACACTCACCCTTGGGCGTTCTTGTTTGGATTCCCGGTCATGGGACCGTTTGACTCTGGTTTCGCATTCCCAGTCGTAGCGTGAAAGCATGTTGACGGTTTCGGAGATAGCAGGAGGATTGCTCTCGCTTAGAGTTTCGTCGAAGGCTATTGTGTTCACCCTGTCGTTTCGGGGGAATGGATTTCCAATGGTGTTGGGGCCACGAGGGCGTTCCAACTTTCCCTCTTCGATTAGCCCCTGGACCACTTGCTTCAGTACGAAGCAATTGTCGGTTGTGTGACCGGGGTAGTTGTGGAAGGCCCAGTGCTTGCTCATATCCATGTTGGGCTTGAGAGTCTTTGGTTGGAAATTCTCTAGAGGCTTGAGGAGATTTCGCTTTACCAATGCCTCGAATACTTGGCCCAGAGGCATTTCGAGGTTGTCGAAATGCTGGAACTGTGGGATGCGAGGGGAATTGTTGTTCCTCGGGGGTGCCTGATCACGGTTTACTTGAGCTCCGTTTTGGATGTAGTGTACCATTCCGGCTGCTTCTTTTCCTTTGTTCGGGACAGGTGCTGGATTTGACAGGTTTGTACGATAGCGATAAGAAGAAGCAGGGGTTGTTGTTGTCTTCTGAAGGCTCAGGGTCTTTTCGAACTTGGTCCCGGCGTTGACCATGGCTCGGAGATCTAGATAGAAGTGATGGCTGATCAAGGTCCTCAGAGATGGTTTGAGGCAGGAATGGAAGATGTCCATTTGCTCTTCCTTAAAAAGCGGATCCATTATCTCGCTTAGCTTCCAGTTCCATCTTTTGTAGAACTCACCCACAGGCTCGTCGTCCTTATGTTCGGTGGCTTGCAGATCGTGGCGATTTGTCTCCCACTCAAGGTTGGCGCGGTACTTCTCTAGGAAGATCTCGCTGATTTGGTCCCACGTGGAGCGGTTTTCTGCCTTTACGTTGAGGAACCACCTTAGCGCTGTGGATTTGAGAGAATGCGGGAAATGATCTGCCATTTGTTGAGGGGTTTCCCCTTTGGCTCTCATACCCAAGACATAGGTGTCGATGTGGGTTTTAGGGCATTCTGTCCCGTCAAACTTTTCCATTTCCGGCATCCTGAATTTCGGAGGAAGCGGGACCACCTTGTTTGGATCAGTGGGCATGAGGGAGTCCTTTCGAGAACTGGCTAGTTTGCCTTGCATGTCCTTCATTTGCTCAATCAACCAAGCCATGTGGGGATCGGCAGGCTGAGGCGGGTTGCCATTTTCGGGGATGGAAACCGAAGATGGAGGTGGATTGGCCGATGGGATCGCCATTCGAGAGTCTTGGGGAGGTAGTTGAGTGTATATCAACCCGTACCCTGGAGTGTTGAAATTAAGGGCGTGATTGCCCGGGCCGCTAAGGGTTGTGTTTGGGAATTGGGAAAATATTTCATTAGCCCCAAGTGGCAGACCAGCGGGTGGCAGGTTTGAGATGCCAGGATATCCGCTTGGGATGCCTGTCCCGGATAAACCTTGGGATTTTTGTTATGTTTTCGAGGCTCGTATAGAGGTAGAGGATTGAATCCCGAGGGATACCGAGATGCATTGGGATCTGGTGGAGCAGGCCCGTATGTGTGCTGTTGATACTGAGCTTGGGGCGCAGGACCGGGAAATTGACTGTGCTTAATTTTTTCATGGTTCGTTTCGATTTGAAATTTTTCCAAACCAATTACTATTGGTTCAGTCCGTAAATTTCCCTAAACCGAACCATTTACACCCCTAATTATATATCGATTGAATTGACGAAATTGTGATTGTAGTTGGGAATGCGACTACTGCTTTTCTGGTACGATATCAGTCTTTTTATCATCGATGTCATTGTATTATCCGGCATTTCTTTGAAATAAGAATTCAACATATGAATGAATGAAGAAGGATAAAGAGCCATCGGTGACAATCGAACACATAAAACAGAGGTGACGTAGCACGTTGAAGCTTCTATGTTGTTAATTTATTAATTGTGTTTAATTATATCATCGTAAATGTAAAATAGTGTCAGTGTTACGATAAAAAATATCAGTATTAGTGTAAAAAAGTGTTAGTGCATATGTGTTTAGTGTCGGTACAAGTGTAAAAGAATGTTAATGTTAGGCTCTGTTTGTTTCGCATAAAATAACTTGCGGAAAATGATTTCCTGTAAAATATTTTTCGAAAAATGAATTTCCTGTATAATGTTTTTCGGAAAATGAGATAAACATGTTTTCGACAGTTTGGTAAGGAAAATGTTTTCCGAAATTTTTTTCATATTTTTAATGAAAATATTTTTCGATAAAACACAATTTGAGATAATTTGAGGGAGGGGGCAGGGTGGTCGTGGTGAGTGGAGTGGGGCAGGGGTTGAGGGCAGGGGTGGTGGTGGTGAGTGGAGTGAGGTGAAGAGTTGTTAAAAATAAACTTTAAATGATTAATTTTTTTTGACCCGACGGGGGGTGGAGTGGGGGTGGGGGGGGGGGCAGGGGTGGTGTTGGTGAGTGGAGTGGGGAGATGTTAAAAATAAATTTTAAATCATTAATTTTTTTTTGACCCGGGGGAGGGGAGGGGGTGGGGTGGTGGTGGTGAATGGGGTGGGGGGCAGTGGGTGGTGGTGGTGAGTGGGGTGGGGGTGGTGGTGAGTGGGGTCGATAACGTGGGGGTGTATGAAAAGTTGGGTGTGTGAGGGTGTTACCATTTTTCGAAAATATTTTACTTAGGAAAAATTCGTAAGTCATTTTACGGCGAAAAGGGGGGAAAACATTTTCGTCATTTTTCGGTGCTCACCAAACACCGGAAAATGTGGAAAACGTTTTTCAAAAAACATTTTACGGCAAACAAACGGAGCGTTAGTGTGAAAAATGTCAATACACGTGTATTTTAGTGTTAGTGCGAGTGTAAAAAGGTGTTAGTGTTAGGATAAGAAAGTGTCAATGTTAGAGTAAGAAATTGTTAATGTTAGTGTAAGAAAGTGTAATTGTTAGAGTGAAAGAGTGCTAGTGTTAGTGTGTTTGAGTGATAGTGTAAGGGTAAAAATTGACAGTGTCTTCACATGTGTGTTTGAATGTCAGTGTTAGTGTAAAATAATGTCAGTGTTGGTGTTAAAAAGTGTCATTTCATTTATTATTAAGTGTCAATGCAAAAGGGTGACAATGTTAGTGTAAAAAGTGTTGGTATTAGTGTAGAAAATGTAGCGAACGAGGAAAGCCAGTGGGGCAGGGGTGGGGGCAGGGGTTGAGGGCAGGGGTGGGGGCAGGTGTGGTGGTGGTGAGTGGAGTGGGGTGGAGAGTTGATAAAAATAAATTTTAAATGTTTTGACCCAACGGGGGTGGGGGGCAGGGGTGGGGTTGGTGAGTGGAGTGGGGAGTTGTTAAAAATAAATTTTAAATGATTAATTTTTTTTGACCTGGGGGGGTTGGAGTGGTGGTGGTGGTGAGTGGGGTGGGGGCAGTGGGTGATGGTGGTGAGTGGGGTGGGGGTGGTGGTGGTGGTGGTGAGTGGGGTGGATAACGTGGGGGTGTATGAAAAGTTAGGTGTGTGAGGGTGTTACCATTTTTCGGAAAATGTTTTACTTAGAAAAAATTCGTAAGTCATTTTACGGCGAAAATGGGGGAAAACATTTTCCCCATTTTTCGGTGCTGACCAAACACCGAAAAATGTGAAAAACGTTTTTCGAAAAATATTTTACGGCAAACAAATGGAGTCTTAGTGTGAAAAAATGTCAATACATCTGTATTTTAGTGTCAGTGCGAGTGTAAAAAGGTGCTAGTGTTAGGATAAGAAAGTGTCAATGTTAAGAGTAAGAAATTGTTAATGTTAGGGTAAGAAAGTGTAATTGTTAGAGTGAAAGAGTGCTAGTGTTATTGTGTTTGAGTGATAGTGTAAGGGTAAAAATTGACAGTGTCTGCACTGCACATGTGTGTTTGAATGTCAGTGTTAGTGTAAAATAGTGTCAGTGTTGGTGTTAAAAAGTGTCATTTTATTTATTATTGTCAATGCAAAAGGGTGACAATGTTAATGTAAAAAGTGTTAGTATTAGTGTAGAAAATGTAGCGAACGAGGTAAGTCAGTGTATATTTGTTTAAGTGCCAGTGATGCAATAATGGTTTTTTCTTAATATTTTTTAAAAACTAGCTTATAAGATCGACTAGTAATAAAAAACCATAAAAAGTAAAATCTATATAATATATAAAAGCAGAAACATTTTAAGACCATACAGCTCGCCACGTGGAATTCCAAGTCAGCTCTATGTTCACCAATTATTAGCCGCCATGTGTCACATTCAATGAAGAGTTTTATTTTAGATTTTGATTTAAACACAAATTTTAGCTTTTAAATCCAAACAAAATATTTTTAAACGTAATAAATTCAAACAACAGCGGTTCAACTACTTCATCAGAAAGAATGTGATGGTGGTAGAAAGTAGAAATATTGTCTTGGAGCATGCACTGATTTCTCTTATCATTATCCCCCATATTAGATTTTAGATTATTAGATTAGTTTATTTTATTGGATTAAATTTAATTTGTTTAAATTGTATTATTCTCTCCATCCTAAAATGAATTATTTTTTTCAAAATTTAATAATCATTTTAAAAAAAATTAATTTTAATCTAGAAAAAATAATAAACATTCTTTTAATTCATTTTCAAAATTTTACATTTGTAAAAATATAATGAATTATGAAAAAAAATTAAATCAAAAAATTTAAAAGAACATTTATTTTGAGACAATAATGGTCATTCAATCTATATAATATATAAAAGCAGAAACATTTCAAGATCATACAGCTCGCCACGTGGAATTCCAAGTCAGCTCTATGTTCACCAATTATTAGCCGCCATGTGTCACATTCAATGAAGAGTTTTATTTTAGATTTTGATTTAAACACAAATTTTAGCTTTTAAATCCAAACAAAATATTTTTAAACGTAATAAATTCAAACAACAGCGGTTCAACTACTTCATCCGAAAGAATGTGATGGTGGTAAAAAGTAGAAATATTGTCTTGGAGCATGCACTGATTTCTCTTATCATTATCCCCCATATTAGATTTTAGATTATTAGATTAGTTTATTTTATTGGATTAAATTTAATTTGTTTAAATTGTATTATTATCTCCATCCTAAAATGAATGATTTTTTTCAAAACTTAATAATCATTTTAAAAAATTTAATTTTAATCTAGAAAAAATAATAAACACTCTTTTAATTCATTTTCAAAATTTTATATTTGTAAAAATATAATGAATTATGAAAAAAAAAATCAAAAAATTTAAAAGAACATTTATTTTGAGACAATAATGGTCATTCAATCTATATAATATATAAAAGCAGAAACATTTCAAGACCATACAGCTCGCCACGTGGAATTCCAAGTCAGCTCTATGTTCACCAATTATTAGCCGCCATGTGTCACATTCAATGAAGAGTTTTATTTTAGATTTTGATTTAAACACAAATTTTAGCTTTTAAATCCAAACAAAATATTTTTAAGCGTAATAAATTCAAACAACAGCGGTTCAACTACTTCATCCGAAAGAATGTGATGGTGGTAGAAAGTAGAAATATTGTCTTGGAGTATGCACTGATTTCTCTTATCATTATCCCTCATATTAGATTTTAGATTATTAGATTAGTTTATTTTATTGAATTAAATTTAATTTGTTTAAATTGTATTATTCTCTCCATCCTAAAATGAATGATTTTTTTTCAAAATTTAATAATCATTTTAAAAAATTTAATTTTAATCTAGAAAAAATAATAAACATTCTTTTAATTCATTTTCAAAAATTTTACATTTGTAAAAATATAATGAATTATGAAAAAAAATTAAATCAAAAAATTTAAAAGAACATTTATTTTGAGACAATAATGGTCATTCAATCTATATAATATATAAAAGCAGAAACATTTCAAGACCATACAGTTCGCCACGTGAAATTCCAAGTCAGCTCTATGTTCACCAATTATTAGCCGCCATGTGTCACATTCAATGAAGAGTTTTATTTTAGATTTTGATTTAAATATAATTTGTTTAAATAATAAACATTCTTTTCGTTCCAGTAGTGATTAATAATTAAATGATATTTCAATTTCTAACGAACTATTATTCTTAGGATAGAAATATCAGTGCTTTACTAACATTTAATGTTGTTTACTAACCTTAATGTATAATGGGTTGTTAGATGTTATAACAAATTTCTAATACATATTAACTCGGTTTGTATGCCATTTGAGCCTGCCTTCTTGATTGTTTAATGCTTGATTAATAAAATACTCAACCAAAAAAATACGAGTATTTATGATTTCCTAATTTCTATCAAGTGTACTAAGTGATACTTGGTGATGATAAAGATGTTGGAACTTATGTAAAATTGTGTGGTAAAAGATGAAAATTAAAAGTCTTTTTTGAAATAGGAGTTTTTGGTAAAGTTTAGGTGTGTGCGCTAAAAATGGCGTAACTTTTGATTCCGGATGAACCACGGAACGCACAGCATATCAAATCGAAGCTCTTTTCGAGACGGACAAAAGTCATGGGCATAGCCCCATGACACAGGTTTTTATAAACATAAAGCTCGAATCTTGGCAGTCAAATGATGTACTGAACTAATTTAATTTTTGTAAATTAATATTAAAATATTTTTTAATATTATTTTAAATTATTATTTTAAGTTCTGGATAATGCCAAGATTTGATTTTTGAATTAACAGTTTCAACTGTCATAAACTGTTGAAAATCTGTGTTTGAATTTGAAAAGACATGTTTTTTAAAACTTAGTCCTATATAAACAGATTGTGTTCCAATATACACAAAGTTTTCATCTTCTCTTTCCTTTCTATCTTTCTGAAAGCATTTAGTATATTGTAATGAACAAGCTGTTGCTGCAGTTACTTATGCATGATGACCACCCTGGTCTAAGTCAAAACAATTAGGAAAAACATGGTATAAGCATCATTTGCATCCTAAACGACAACATGAATACGAGGTATACTCTCTCCATCCCATATACTCTGTAATTTCAATTAAATAAACGAAAATAATATGGCCTAATGAAATTACAGATTATAGCAATAAGTAATAATAAACTTTAATATGTCCGTCGAATTTCGACGGGTTACTCACTAGTAATTGTAAGTATTAAAAAGCGAATGGATCAAATGGACCCCAAGTTTGACCCAGCCCGTGGAGTTGAATGGAAGCCCAGTCTGTACCACATACCACAGGCCTCCGGAGTCCGGACGAACTGAGCCATACGGGGGCATGGACTTGGGCAGGCGGTTTGGACCAACGGGCCTGAGCCTTTTATGGCCATCACCAGCGCTGTATATGATTAGGAAAATTTGGTGTCCGCCGCATCTAGTGATAATACCATTTCCACCCCTGTGGTTTGGGCTATTTGCCAATGTCCCTCCTGAGTTTTTTAATTTAATTCTATGCCAAGCCTTTTAGTCACATTTTCAACTTTCAATTAACACACTAGATATTCATGTAAGAGCATCCCTTTTTGATAGATTTATTCTATATTCCTTAGAACATTTATTATGGCACAGGGAGGGGGAACTTGTCGCTTATTATTAATTTGATCCATCATGATTTTTTTTTAATTAATTTGGTCCATCATGAGGAAGAAGGTAGAGGCATTAAAGTCATTTTACACAAACATATCGGATGAAAATTAACAAGAACAAACAAAAAGGGGTAAACTGGAAATAAAAGCCATCATAAGAGATCAAACTAATGAAAAATGTGTTCAAAATTTGGCTCTTGAGCTAACTTTTTGAGTGAGTCCCATTTGTATTTGTGGGTCCCATTAAGTTTTACCAAATTCAAAGCTTGTATACTTTGTTTGTTATTCCATGAAACAAATTGATGTTTAGGTAAAAAGCCAAATTATGGAAGAAGTTTATAATTTTAAAACTTCAAACTTTGATATTTAAGTCTTTTTAATTCCAATGATGAAATGAATTTGGTTGACATCCCAAGTGGGAAAGAGAAGACAACTACTCATTTTGTTGGTTATATAAAAGGCTTTGGTGTACCATCACATATGAGAATGAATAAGAAAGTTGAAGTGCCTTAAATAGTTGGGCATTTCAAGAGCCCTTGTTCAATTCATGTTAGGTGGCTTGAACCTCAATACCACACGCACTCGTTCAGCTTGGGCTTTCGGGCACGGGCGTTTGGGCGTATGAGACAAGTAACTAGTCTTGCACGTGATACGTCCCTGATTTTTGACGTATGAGATTTGAGGACGTGTCTCGCACAAGACACGTCAGCTGTTTTCGGCCAGAATTAGATTAGGTTTAGGAGTCATTTTCTAAACAAACTAGCCGTCACATAAACTGCAGTTTTGATACGCGAAAAATACACTTCTTATTTTTGCTCTCAAAAATTGTTGTCAATTGTTCTATTGTTTGATCCATGCGAATTGAGATAAGACCGCAACTAAATCCGTACCTATGTGTAGACGTTTTTGGTAAGTATTTTGTGAACGTTTTATACTCATAGGAAATTGCCTGTATCTAAAGTTGCACGAATTGGGACAATATTTTCTGTTAGGACAATTTTTTTAAGGCGACTCGATCAATCCCGATAAGTTGTTCCAACTCCGTTTCTTTCTGTTTGTTTTCCTGATTCTCGTTCTTTCTATTCTGTTTTTTTGCTATTTGCTTAATAAAATTATTAATGTTGTTGCATGATTGCCCTTTGATTAATTTGTTCAATTGCATAATTAATATTCCAACAAAATGTTCACGAAAGACCATAAAAATTGCCATAGTATAATGAAAACCAAATTATTATATAACCCTAACTCCCATTACATTTAGGTTCCCTTTTCTAGCTTTTCAATTATTCATGCATACATTATTTAAAAAAAAAAAAAAAAAAAAATCAAAATCATGTATACATGGAAGCTACCTAAGAAACGAAAACCACTAAGAAAAACTTAATCTAAAGTGGCAGCGAAAGTGCTAGAAATTGCATTTGATGGGATTTGAACCTCTGATATCTCGTATGAAAAAGGCGTTTGAGCTAAAACTCTTTGGCAAACAGCGAAGTAATAGAAGCAGCCGGGCTCTTTCAAGTAAATTAACATGAAGCTTTCTGATTATAAATCATACTCAGTAGCATCAAACAATAAAAAGCAGAATCGGTGAATGAATTATGTGCAAACAGGGAGTTTCCGGGTAAACCATAACCACTAGCCTGATGTCAATCTTCCGGTCATCCCCATAGGATCTTGAAGATGGCTTGAATTGAAAGATGCAACTTTTGTAGGCCAAAGCAGTTTCTAAAAACAAGTATCGACCATTCAGACATCAAAATTTTCCTTTATTTTGACAAAAACAATTGCATCCTGGAGTTGTGCCTTGTGCAGATGACCTGGAAGTGAATCCACAATCTTCATTCCAAGAGTTTATTTGTCGGAAAATAAAAGTTGCGGAGATATATATCTTGTCGTATATATGATCTTGTAAAGAAAATCCCAAAACAAATACAACTACCCATCAAGAAAATCATCCAAAACCTGCAAAAGAAAAGAAGAAACCTTCATAAGCAGCATGAAGTAGACCTCAAAAAATGGCAGAAAGAAATACACTCCCAACTGAAACATATCGAGTCAACCCAAAATTATTTTATTTTCAGAAACCCTTTTCAATAGGATACATAGCAAAAACTTGAATAAATGAAAAAAGAACGGTTGGACAATCACTTTTTTTTTTCTGATTTTGGGGCGGAATTTGTATAATCTTTGCCAACTTAAAAAAAGTTGTGATATTAGAGGACCAGTCATTATAATAAAATGCTGAAAAAGATTCTGCCCGTACTAAACCACATAATAAATTCTGGAAAGTTAAATGGTAGCAGGACCACAGACACACAGCATATTCATACTGATTCATTTAAAATTATTTCCAACATACAAGTTGCACTTGATTTCAGTTGTTCAAGTAAAGCTCATTTCCATATAAGGATTAACAAAAAAAGTGGTCCGCATCCATATTAGGAAACATCACATGTTTTCAAAATTTTAAATTATAAACATAATCAAGAAAGGGAAAAGCTAGGTTAAGATTAAGCCATGGTGCTCCTCTAGGGCACAATTGTACAAGAACATATATAAAAAGAGCTTAACTGTACTTTTTTTTTCTTTGCCATACAAAAAGAACAAAGATTTAATGAAACATGAAAGAACACTGTACTTTGTTAAAAACAAGTTGATGCTAAACTAGCAAGTTTCACTTGTTTCAAACCAGATACCCAGTTATCGAGTTGCCCAGGAGAGAAAATTACAATAAAATAATAAGACCCGTTCTAGTTTTGATAAAATTTACCTTCCTGTAATGAACAAGTACACACTATGCTTTGTGCGCTGTTGTTGGAGTTGGCAGAGAGAAAAAGCACAAACTTCTGGTAACCTGCCATTGGAGCTTCCAAGAAGAAGAAACGGATACAAGGAGCAAAATTATAACATCAGTGTCAAACACACACACACAAATACATACTCCCTCTGTCCCATATAAGATTTAACAAATGGGTTTTGCACGAGAATTAAGAAAATGTGTAAGTGGTGCAAGTGTTGTGAGTATGAAAAGTGAGGTAGAAGAGAGAAGGTGTGGTAGAGAATAGTAAGTTGTTTGGTGTTGTGAGTATAAAAGTAAAGTAGGAGAGAGAATGAGTGGTAGGAATAGTAAAGATTCTTTGTCATTTTAAGAAAGTGAAATATTATATGGGACACCCAAAATGGCAAAAGTGAAATCTTATGGGACGGAGGGAGCATAGGCAAACACACAATTTCAGCCAACAGAAAAATGCATAGAAATGAATAGGGATCTTAAGGGGGTGGGGTCCGGGGTTTGACCTTTCGCAATTTGCGCTTATTGTGAACCCTCAATTGCCAAGCCCGTCCCAACCAGTTGGTAGGCAAGCCTGGCCTGCTCCATGAAATCTCAAACCAGCAAACAAACCCAGTCCAAGCTCAAGCCTAAGAGCAAAGATATTTATATAAAGTAATTACTATCATATGCAGGGGCGTTGTCATAAATAGCCACAACTTGGGTCTGCTCAGGGTTCTTCATATCCATTCCAAACCCTAGAAAAATGTAGGTATGGGGCGGGATTGTTATTTTGTCATCTCTTGAAACAAACCCTAAAGCTTTTCTGTGGTGGTGCTAGGGAAGAATGAAACATGACTTAATGGGCAGATTATTTAATTAAGGGCACTTTTTTCTTTGACATATATGGAGTGCCCCAACATTGGATGATATAGCATAACATAATTGTATCTTCTCCAAAACAATCTTTTAGATAGCATTTTCAAGCCACTATAGAATTCCAGTAATTTAAACCATAGAACAATGAGTACACAGAAGAGAGCCATAGGTCACTTTCCTCTATAAGTACATAAATTTATTTGGTATACAGAATAGGTGTTTTTAAGTGAAGAACGTAGGCCTTGGTTGAGCAACGTGTAGACATACATAGGTCAGTAAGTGCCATGTTCGTGTTGATGAATACAAAGTTCCATCATTCTTATGCATAATAACATGGATATGCTGCATCTAAGGTCAACCAAAGAAATTTCATGACTACAGTCCGGTCATATGAAAATATTGATATGAAAATCATCAGAGAGGCCTTACAAAGAATAAGGATATGAATAGATCATTTATTACTCCCTCCGTCCTAAAATGAATGACCAAAAAAATTTCAACAAGAAAAAAATATAAAAAATAGCACAATTTCGAATCATACAAGTGATTTCGAGGAGAAGTGTAAAAGAACAAACCAGTCTTGGCATCAACATCCATCAGTTAGTATTTCGAACACAAGAGTGTAAAGAGAAATGTTTACTTTGAAAGCTGATAAAGTGGTTGTTACCAACATGTTCAAGGCACTTGAGTATCAGGTTTTAGGTCTCATGGAAAAATGAATATAGAGGGAACAGGAAAAGGGAGCTCCCTTCAGTCCAAGCACGGAGGGAGAGGGATGAAAACTATCTCCCGCATCATTCACTCAATCAAAGTAGCACAAAATCTCCATACTTCTCTACTAAGTGGTTAAATGAATGAGTCGGCAGCTAATTCAACTCTTCATCTCTTCCATGAGTGGGCTGAAGGAAGCTCTCTTAGACCATTCCTCAACCTACCTAGCTTTTCAAGTATTTTTGACATGATTCAACTGCAAAAGCCGCTCATTTTCATTTTCATATTCATATAATGTATTACGTAAGCGAAAAAACATTTTAAATTTCCAGATGCGTTCCCACTTCTCCCACAGACAGAGACATGCTATGTATTGATAATTGGTGATTCAAGTAAAGACACTTATGATGAGGATTTCTCTTAATATAGATTGATGCTAAATTAGCATCTTATGCCTACTAAGAAAAACAATCATATAAGCACAGAAGACCAATATTTAGCAAATTCTGATTAGGGGCATAAAAGCTAAACATATATCAAACCAAATCCTATCAATTAAAGAAGTTGATGGACAGTGAAGATTTTCATAAAATCAACCAGAGAACCAAGAACAAACCTAGCTACAAGAAGTTAAACAAGGGACGAAAAAGTATACAAGCTAAGAGACTTAATTACAAGGAGCGAACATAATGGAGATCCCGGGCCAAACTACACTTGAGAAAATTTCTTTCGGGCCATTTTTTTTTTAATTTTTTTATGATTTTTATCAATTTCATTCATTCTTCAAACAATCTTCAATATGCAAAACTGTTCACACCTAACATGGAGATGATAATTCTTTTTCAAAATTATCCATATGATTTTCATAAATTATCCAGAGCCAAGCTATATCCCCCAAAGTAATCGGTATGATTTTAATAGATTTCCTAAATATTCATTCATGAACAATTTTCAATATGAAAAACTCTTTGCACCTAACTTTGAGAGGATGATTCTCTTCAACATTCACACAATCAAAAAACTGAAGTACTGTACTTTTTTCTTTAGGTTTTCGATATACAAATCTTTAATCTTCTTGCCAGGAATTAAAACCAATCCTTTCCTACGGCAGTTTAGGCCCTGTTACACAAGAAATTGAAATTTTACTTTAGGGTTTTTAAATTTTTATAGCTTTGGAAGATCATATCTAAAAAATACCCAAAAAAATATATTTGTAAACCCTAAACAAGAAAAATAGCATCACAAATAAAATAAAAAAAAACCCACAAATAAAGCAGTAGATTGACAGAAACAACTAAACAAGCTAAAAATCAAGTATAATATAATTAAAGAGTAAATATATCAATTATCCTGGAGAAAGAGAGAATAGGTGAAAGAGAGACTTATCTGCAACCAGAATTAGTAGAAGATGGAGTCCATTGATGCTTTAATTATAGGCGGTCACTGGGAGTCTCTTTCACTGTACAAACAAAAAAGATTAATAAATAAATGGAATTTGCTATATTTAAAGGAGAAAAATGGTAAATTAGAACAGAAACTCAAAATTGAGAAAAGAGAAGATGATGGGTCATTTTCATCATGAGAGTCAGGGTAGGGAAAGAGACCCTTTTGAAATCTCATTATATCTTTTTCCAGAAATTAGCGCAAAAAAAAAAAAATTAAAAAAAAAAATCACACAGACACATACTAGTAGTTAAATAAATACATACAAATACATACAGTGTGCCAAGTACTATGAATGTATAAAGGTAACTGGGAGATTCCCTCTCTCTCTCCAAAACCGGGAGTGAGTGTGTGTGTGTGTGTGTGTGTGAGAGAGAGAGAATGACACTTTCTCTCTCTAAAAAAGAAGAGTGTGAAAGGGAAAGGATGAAGAGGGGTGAAGTGGAAGTGAAGTGAGAGAGGAGAGGGGGTTGAATTGAACGGAAAGAACACAAATAAAAACAGCTGGTTGCAGAGACTTACCTTCTGCTGCTTAGATAGTACTTACAGTACATTAATGGAGTTGTCACTGTTACCCTTTGACCATTAATTTCACCACTTCCCCCACTTTTCAACTTGGTGTCCTAATTCACCTCAAAAGAATATTCTCTTTTTATTTTAAAAATATTTTATTAAAATCAAATTAAAAAAAATTATGAATTTTAGTTATCTTTATTAACTCATTAATTAATTGTTAATAATATTTTTGATTGTGTGCTAAACAGATTTTTAAATTTTATTAAAATCTAATTAAAATTGTTTTTTAATTTTAATTAAGTTGATTTTTACTTGAAAGACTAATAATTTGACTAAGAAGTTAAATGATTTTTTTTTCTGTGATGGAGGAAGTGTTTTGCATCTTATTTTAGCTTAATTCCATATGTATAAATTTGTACTCCAAAATCTTCATTTGTCTAAATCATTAATAAACATTGATATGTTTTATGTATAATTGTATTTTGTTAATACGGTGTATCAACCAACTATGATTTGATTTGATATATAAAAATATGTACAAATACCAACCATAAAAGTCGGTATATCAAGTTTATTGGTACAGTTGGTAATCGGTTGATATGGCTGGTATTCGACATATATCAAATGTAAACGGAGGCCAAAAAATGCATTTATATATATGTATATTTTTTGTTAGATTTATGTCTATTATAAAGAGCAACACATTATAACACAAAAAGAGGTCTTAAAACAAAAATTAAAAATTCTTGAAACTAAAGAAAAATAGTACAACAAAAGTTTTGAATTAAATAATATCAGTCAAGGGCGAAGTAGCGGAGAGAAAGAGACAAATCGCAATCGCGAAAGAGTGAGAGAAATCGGATTGTTGTCGAGTTCCGTTCGAAAGAGGGAGAGAAATCAGTTTTTTGCTGAGTTTCGTAAAGAGCGTGCAATTTTGTTTTATATTTTAGAGATAGATAATGAAAACTATTTTTTTGATAATATATATATATATATATATATATGTATATATATATATATATATATATGTATTTATATATGTAATATATAATTTTTTTATTTTTTATAAATAATGGCGATACACGATATAGCAACTAAAGTCAATATTGTATACAATTTACCAATCAATTAGACACAATTGGTATGATACTACCGTATCGAGTGTTTGGTATACCGACTTTTGTATACCAATTATAATTGATACAGTTAAATACAGTAGGTTGATATGGACAAATACAATTTACCACCTCTATGACCAACATGAGTTTGAGAAATCAGAAATTGAATCGCTCTATCACTAAATTATTGCAGCGAGCTGCAATTACAATCAAGATTTGGTCACTTCGCCTTCGTTTTATTTTGATATAATTGATCAAAAAAGACTGTACAAGTTTTATTTTTTTTTGAAATTTAAACTTTAATTTTTATTTATTTATTTTTTTGCGAAAGGAGACAGTACTGCCTAGATTTTATTAGATAAAAGGAAAATTACAAAACGAGGTGGGGGACATGACGGCCATAACCACCGAAAAAAACAAAACCTAGGGGAGAGGCCTTACACAAGTTGTAAGGTCCTCTACAAAAAAAGGAGGAGAGCTCTACAAAAATGACAAGAATTCTAAACAATATAAGCCAATACCAAAAAAAGAAATTAGACTCGGACATTAGGATAACGAGCTTTATCAAGCTTAAGATGACCCTTGCATTTGCGAGGGAGGGAATGAGAATGAGGAAAGACAAAATCAGCCATCTTATCCACCGCTTCATTTGCAAGCAAATCAGCAACCTTATTTCCTTCACGGTAAATATGCGAGATCTTAATCTGAATTAAGGACATTAGGCGCTTAATTTCTTCAATTTGGTACCACACAACCCAAGGAATTTTATAACAACCATTAAGAATCTTGACCAATACAGCAGAGTCAAGCTCTAACCATAAAACATTACTATATCCTCTAGCAATAGCCAATCGAATCCCATCATAAATAAATTGCATAAAAAATCTTGTACATAATTATTTGTTATAATTTAAACTTTCTTCCGATTAGCTAGTTAAAAATAGTTTAGAAAAATGCAATATCATCCCCCTAAATTTTATTCGACTTCAAGTTTTCTTCTAAAGGTCAATTTTTAGTAGATATTTTTATTATTTGACTAATGTAAAAAGTTATTGTACCAATTAATATAATTAATATTAAAAAATAGTGTTACTCTTAACATCAAAGGATAAAATGTGTTACACACTTTATTTAAGATAACATCAGTTTGAGAAAAAAATATTAGACTTATTTGTACGTTAAAAAAAAAACTTAAAAAAATTGTAAAAATAATGTAATTGAAAATTTTTAATAACTTTTAATATATTTCCTCCGTCCCATCAAATAGTTCATTATTGATGAAAAAAATATTTTTACTAGTTTATACTTTCTTATAATCATTTTATAATGATTATTAGTAAGTATAAACAATTACTCTCTGTCCCATAATGACAGTCTCACTTATTTAGTGATTAATTTTTTTAATTGATAAAAATTATGGCTGAAAATATTTATCATAATGAAATTATAAAATTTATTATATATTTAAAAAAAAAATTATCAATAACAATTTTAAAAAGTTGATTGTGATAATTAAGCACTAAAATTGGAATTATAGTAAGAGAGGGAGTATTTTAAAAAATACTTTGTCAAAAAATGATTTTTTTAATGAAATATTGATGATAATATTAACTAAAATTCAAGTTAAACTCATACAAAATAAATAAATTATTGTACATTTTATAATTAAATCTATCAAATGTTAGTCATTGTTTTAGAAATAAAGATTTACAAAAACAAGTTAACTATAAATACACTATAAATTACTCACTACTTATATAATCATTATCTTAATGATTAATTGGTGATGAATCCGTTGATAATACACATTATTAATCGAATCGTATTTTATATTATACATTAGCTTAAATAAAACGTGTGACCCAAGTTAGCATTATTTTAAGATTAAAACACATTTTATTTAAGTATTCATGTAAATATTTTTTTTGTTTGAGAAATACCCAACAAAAAATAAAAATTGTGCAAGCGATTAAAACGGACAATATGATATTAATGTGAAGGGATGGTCACGATCCCAACATATAAACAAACAATATCATACTAATTTGAAATACTAATGTGAAATAATGATCAAGATCCCAACATATAATCTAGGATCAAAAGATAGATGATTAAAAGTGTTGCATATTTATTCAAATGATTTTGACTTGATACGTATAAAAGTGAAATATGATAAAGAGCATAAAAAATAAGATGTGGTGGTGTGAGATCCACGTAAGTAATGCGATTAAATAATTAAAAGAAGGTCCAATCTGGCATTGTGTATTTTTCACATGCTGTGTCGAAACAGAAAAAGCTAGTTGGAGCGGTGATTTGAGTAAGTTTCAAGTAATGCAATTAAATAGATTAAACAAATGCATGTTTAACATTGTATACCCTACATTCTATGTTGGAAAGAAATAGAAAAAGCTAGATGCATCGTTGATATCGTTGATCTGAGATACATGTAATGTGAGATACATGTAATGTGATTAAATAAACAAAGGCCTACCTGACATTGTATACCCTACTTAAGTATGTACTCCCTTCGTCTCAATATAAGTCTCAATATAAGTTGTCCATTTTTTTCATTGCACACAAATTAAGAAAATGGATTAGAAGAAAAAATGTTGTGAGTGTAATTTGAAAATAGGAGAGAGAATGAGTGGAGGAAATAGTAAATTATAATGGTATTGTGAGTATTAAAATAATGTAGGAGAGAGAATGAGTAGAGGAAATAGTAATTTTTTTTTACCAAAATAGAAAAGTGAAAGCTTTTAACAGGACACCTGATGACGCCACAGCTTTCGGGGTCAGGAGCGGTTCAAGGATATCTGGCTAGGATATATTTGGTGGTTTGATGTACCTAGATCACAACACAAACAAGCACCGTTAAGGTCAAAGTTGGATGTTACTCCAACTCAGGCCCTCGGGTGTGAGAGTAAGAATACTGAGTAATAAGGCTTTGAATACCTTTGGAGTGTGTGTGTGTTTAGGTTTAGAGAGTAAAAGAGCTTACTCAATTGTATATGGAACTTACCTTGCCCGAGGGGTAAAGGCCTTCTATTTATAGGCAATGCAATGGTGCTTGTTGAGGTAAGCAATGAGATCGGCCCTAGGGGCACTTTGGTATTTGACCGGCTACACGTGTCGCGGCTAATTGGTCTGTCGGGGAGGGAACATTGGTATCGAGGACATGGTGAAAGGGACATGAGCCGTGTGGCCGGCTTATTGCATTAAATGGAATAGTAGGCGCCGGGCGAGCCGCATTGAATGCGTGATGGGGAGCCGGCAAGTGGCTGTCGAGCCGGTAAGCTAACTTGCTCAGTAAGGCTTGACATTAACCGGGAACGGCATGTGCCCGCGGTCCACGTTGTGCCGCGGTCAAAGATATAAGACGCGAGCACGGTTGATGCGGGCATGACTTCATGCGGGCACGGATCCAGCGACGGGGTCCCAAATGGTGCTCGATGGGGACGATGCGAGGAGGGACACGGTCTTGACCACGAGGGCCTATTTGTCCGCGATATTCCCTCAGCGGTCTAGGACCGCCACGTCAGCTGGTTCCTTGGACTAGGCAGAGCGCGGGCCCGGTCCCGGTAGATCCGGGCTCATCAATGGCCCCTAGCTCCAAGTGTGATTATTTATGGTGCGAGTGAGGAGCTACTAGAAGCTCGGTCTGCGCTCGGTGCTCCTCGAGCGAGCACCAGTGTTAGCGTTTTTCCTTGTTTGTTGCTTGGCCCCATGGGCCAAAGGGAACGTTCGGGAGGCACCAGTGAGTGACACGTGGTCACTTGCATGGCGTGCCTCCCGGTTAACAGGTGGGCCCCTTGGCAGATGAAAAGACGGGTTAGTGGTACGTCAGGGGTACGTGTCAGCCCATCGAGGGGGTAATAAATGCAAAAGGTATTTAATTTTTCGAATTTTCAAACGTTGGAAACGGTTCATGGTCCGAGGTTGGATTTGTGGGCTAATTAATACGGGTTAACGGGTTAACCCGTATAGGTAGGCCTTATAAATACCAAACCCTTAAACCTCAAACCCTTTTTACCGTTTCCAAACCTTCAAAGAGCTTAGAGAGAGATTTTTCTTGCTGCGAAATCCGAGCTAGTGCTTTCCGAATCCATTTCTCAATCCTTCTCTCGTAAGTATTGGGTGTTTTTCCTCTTCATCTCCTTCTATTTTTTCTTTTCTGAGTTTTGAACGAAATGACCACTCGTGAATTTGGACCCCGCCGTCCCATAGAGTTAGGAGATGGGAGCACTCCAGATCTGTTCTTTGTTTGTAAACGGACGGGGGGATATTTAGGAAGGTAGGCCATGGGTGGCTTAGGTTATCCCTTGAGTGCTTCCAGTATTTCTGCGAAAAATCCCAATGGGGGCCTTTTGTCCCACCCCGGTTGTGGGAGGCCAAGGATAAAAGGGTAAAAAGGAACGGTGATGTTTTGGTGTTGGGGGATACCGGTAAATTTGAGAAATTTTGTGATGGGGGTTTTGTGCGGGTTTCCGCGAGAGAGGCTCGGCTACGAACGCCGTTGAACTAGTGAGGAGAGCGATTCGCGTCCCCGACGTAGTTTGTGGCCAGGAAAAGTGTGAACTTCATGGACTCGACCAATCAAGCGGTTCGCGGGCACCGAGAGCGGGGACCACGAGTGACCCTCTAGATGTTACGCCCACACGAGTACCATCTTTCCCCGTTGTGCCCGCGGCCCCTAGGCGGGGACAATTGAGGTGAGCGACGGCGAGGAACTTGACCCCCTTGATTTTGAGGTGGCTAGGCCCGGTGAAGTTGAATCGGAGGTGGCCCTGCCCGTGGTGACCCCACCGGTCTCTTTGGCTCCTCGAGCTCGGAGACCGAAGAAGATGACCACGGAGAGGGGGATAGGAGGGCGGCGGGGACCTCCAAGAAGGCCGCCGAGACCACCAATATCGTGGATGCCTTCGAGAGCTCGACTCAGGAGGAGGAAGAGATTGTGGCCCTGCCGGAACAAAGGCAAGAGGCCGGCTAGGGATGTGAATCTGGTCGTGGCCGTAAGAAGGCCAAGGAGGTGGCTACCATTGGTCGGGAGGAGGACATTTACGAGGTTTACAATGTGGACCGCAACGCCTACCGTGTCCGCACCTTAGGACATATACATTTGAAGAATAAGGACAAAGCTGCGGCCGAGACGATAGGCGATGTTCGTGAGGACAATAGGGCTGCGTTTTTATGGGGCCCGGTTTGAGAACGGATTGAGGCTGCCTGGACCCTTTCTTTTATTTCTTTACGGAGTTCAATGCTTGCCCGCCTACGCACCCGACTCCCAATGCCATCCGGGCCATTGTCTCCTTCATTCTTTGTATGTAGATTCTGGGTTATGAGCCTACCCTTCGGGCTCTATGCTTACTATCAGAACCAAATTCTCCGCGGCATTCGAGGCACGAAGGCTAGGAACTACTCTACCAGGACCTTCTCTCCTCCTTCGAACAAATTTGACCAATGGAACCGGAGGGACATCCTGGTGATTGAGTCTAGATTCGGATGGCCCTTTTCCAAACCTTCCGGCCCGTCCCGATGAAGGTGGCCGCTGGCCGGTACCCGGACCCATCCTCAGCCGATGCTATGCGCACTGCCATAGAGATGCATCTGGCCCAGTATTTGGAGAGCGGGGAGGAGCCTGTTTACGATGTGGGCGCCATAGTGGAAGATGAGCCCTTACTGATCTACTCGGGGTGGCTCCTCGCGAGGAGGGCGCCCACATGCCCCCGAGTAGTGATAGAGCCTTTGCCCGCGACCACGATTGGCGGGTGCACGAACATTACCGATTCGAGGCGGATTGTAAGACACTGTATCTTTGGGCGGCGAGTGCGATCCTCCCGAAATAATTGGTCTACGATTCCTTTATGAAGCTTGTTTGCCAATTTACTTTGCTTTTGATTTTTTTTTTTTTTGCCTTGCTAACCATTTTCTTTCCCTGAGTAGATCCAGGAAGTGTACAATTTCGATGGCTCCTCCTCTAAGTCTTTGCTCAGCGAAGGCCAAGAACATGAAGGCCAATAAGGAAGGCGCCCGAAGAGCGAGTAATGAGATGGGAGGGTCCCCACGAAAGACAAGGCGTACTTTGTTGTGAGCGGGAAAAGCGGGGACACTCTACTGCTCCCGTAATTATTCGAAAACCAGGGAATCTGCCTCCACCTCCCGGGGTCCTCCTCCACCCAATGCTCTCCGGGCATCATCTCCCGGCCGCACTATTGCCTCCGGGCATAACCAGGAGCAATCCAAGAAGAGACCTGAGAGAGATGCGGATCTGGCGCATAGGGAGAGGTCCTCCAAGACCCAGAAAGTGGGGGATACCTCTACTCGTAGCCCTCCTGCTGCTGCCACTACCTCTACCTGCTGCTCCCTCCGCCGCGGGGACAATATGCTCGGTGGCCTATCCGGTTTCCTCCTGGCCACCCGCGAGGAGGCATGGGAGAAAAGGAAGCAGTGGGGGATGTGCCCGCCATTGCTTGGGGTAGACTTATATGCCCGGTCCGCCCAAAATTCTGCTTTGTGGGCATTGGGGCGATCAACGGGCTTTTTGCCCACGATTTCTACCACCAGGTGGGCTGAGAAGGAAAACCCGTCAGCCCTGATGGGGGATATTGGGGTTGCCCTTACCGAGGTAGGGACCTTTCTTCCGGCTTCCTCACTTAGCCTACGATTTTCCAACTAATTCGACTTTCTTCCTCGCGGGTGGGCAATAAGGCCATGAGGCTCGGGAGACTTGTGACGGCTGTCCGGCGAGCTTGCCGGCAACACCAAGGACATGGCGGGCAAACTCCGCGAGCTGGAGCGAGGCCCGGAGAAGGTGGGTACTCTGAGCTCCCTCACGGATGCCAAGGAAAGGAGTTCGCGACCCAGGAGTCCGATGCGAAGGGCTTCCGGGGAGCGGGTGGCCGAGTGGAGAAGAGCCTAGAAAAGGCAAAGGGTCGGCGGGATGAGCTCCGCGGGCACAAGAGCAAGCTTGAGCAAAGAAATGAAGAGCTCGCAACCAAAGCGGGAGGCTGCGGAGGAGTCGGTCAAACTCACTGGAGGCTAAGGCGAGATGAGCTCTCAGAAAGCTGCTACCCCTTACGCAGTTTGAGTTTGGAGAGGGAGAGGATCTTTGGCGAGAGGCTCGCGAAGAAGGCTGTCGAGGAGTATAAGAACTCGACCGGTTCACCGCGGAGTGCTTGGCCCGGTATGAGGCCGGTGTCGGACACGAGATCCGAACCGCGGCCGCGGGTATGTTCTCCGTGCGGCGGTTGGCCGTGATCGGCTCGGCTGGTTGCTGCGACGCGGAGTGCGTACCGGGCATGCGTTAGTTCCTCTGTCAGGACGAGGTCATATGGTGCGGACCTTTCTGCGCGGCCTCTGCCTCACTGTGGCGAAGTAGCGTCCTTGGGTGATCGCCGAGCTGGATGCTCTGCGCCGGGGACAACCCTTTATCCTTGGGGGATGCCCTGGCTCAGGTTCTTCCAGGGGGGCCAGCCCTTGGAGATCCTATTCCCGGCGGGCGGCTCCGGCTCCGGCCTCCGCCGAACAACAAGCTGCTCCCTACCACCGAGGTGACTCGGGAGACCGGCTGCCTTCCCGAACTCAGGACTCGAAGCGGGCGCGGGGGTGCGGCCGAGGAGCCGAAGCGGGCACCGAGGAGCGGTCATCGAGGAGCCCAAGGAGAATGCTCCACTTAGTGTAGGATTTTTTGCTTTTTCTTGTTGTAGTAGACTAGGATCTCTTTTGTAATAGTGTAGGAATTTGTAAATACTTTCTTATCATAAATAGAAGCATTTTTCTCAACTTGGCTCCTTTACTTTTATCTTAATTGCTTGTCTCGTAGGCTATTTTGAGTAGTTTGGCAATTTTCGAGCACCTTAATACTTGCATTCTTGCCTATTACTTTTCCAGCGTTTTTGACTTGCAATTAACTTTATACTCTCCTTACGGGCAGCGGCTTAGTAGGCCCTTTGCCGCATTTTTGAGTTTTCCTAACTCTTTATTCAAAACCCTTAGGTTTTTGTGAGAGTCAGCCTTATTCTTCTATGATCGCGTTTGTTTAGCCTTGTGGCAAACTTTGAGGCCTTAACCTCGTTTGTCTGTTTGGCTTTGTTAAACTAGTTTGATCACTCTCATCCATTTACACTTATTCCCAGCCTTGCGAGCTGTGGTGTAAGTCAAAAGTAGCCAAGGCAAGCATACTTTCATAGGGCATGCGAAGGTGGCCGTGAGGCTATTGTCCGCGCATAGCAGAAAGGTAGGAGCATATTTTAGCATAGAGGCCCTTTAACCACTGGCATCTGTATCCCTTTATTGGAGGTTCTCACTTATTTGACCCTTTATTCAAAACTCCCTAGGGTTTCTCGTGAGGGTCTCGTGGCGATACGGTGAACGGGCTTATATGTAGGCCTTTGTCACATACGGGCATGCGAGTAACGGCCCTAACGAGGTCCTTCGCGCAATTAGTGGGTCCGGACTTGGTCATTGTCCCAGCTAGAGTCCGTAGGCACGGGCATCATGGCCTTTGTACCTACGTTCATCTATATCCACTTATTTTTGGTGGTGTCACGCGGCGGGAGAGAGTCCTCCCGCGATCATAGTACGGATCGTAATGGATCTTTGTACATATATAGGCATGCGGATCCTTAGATCTTTGCGCATCGGTAAGTAGGAGCTCATATGTTGGCTCTTGAACCTTGGCATCCGCACGCGGGCATCCACCTTAGCTTTTGAGGCTGGTGGGAATTGATTTTGCATCAAAATATGATGATAACTTCTCACTTATATACATATAGTCTATACTCCTTCCAAAATTACAAAGACTTCAAAAGAAGTATCTCTTAAGGTGAGTCGCTATTCCGGGCGTGCTTAAGCTCTTCTCCCTCTTTTGGTCGCAACATATAGGTGCCCTCTTTGACTATCTTTGTGACCTCATATGGACCTTCCCATTTCGGGGACGGACTTGTTGAAACCGAGGTTGGGTCCCTTGGACCTCTACGCTTACGAGTACCCAGTCTCAGTGAAAAACTCCTCTTATTTACTCTTTTATCATGGTGCTTCTTCGCTTTCTGTTTGTAGTTCACCATTTTTTCATGTGCCCGCATTCTCTTTCCTTCGAGATCGTCCAGGTCACACCTTACATTTGCCTCGTTTTGAGACTCGTCGAAGTATGTGACTACGTACGAGGGTAGGGCTACCTCAGCTGGAGCCATTGCCTCGACCCGTACGTGAGCGAGAAGGAGTTTCTCTGTTGAATTTCTTATTGTGGTGCGGACAACCCATAATGCGATGCTGGAGCTCGTCCAACCAACGTCCTCCTCGCCCTTCCAAATTTTTCTTTAAGGCGGTTAGGACTAGCTTGTTCGCGGCCTCGGCTTGACCATTTCACGAGGATAGGCAGCTGCGGACTTACGGTGTTGCACCTTCATTCTCACACATTCGGCGGTGAATTTTGCGGAGAATTGGGTGCCATTATACGAAATTATTGCTCGGGAACCCCAAATCGACAATAGATGTGGTCGTGGACAAAGCGATAGTGTTATCCTCGGAAATAGTGGCCAAGCCCTTTGCTTCCGTCCACTTGGTAAAATAATCCACGACCACCACGGCGTATTTGATGCTTCCTCTAGCAGTTGGAAATGGTCCAATAAGATCTATCCCCCACGTATCAAACGGCCACGATGGTACTACGAAAGTACGCTCTGTTGATGGTAGTCTAGGGATGTCCGCAAATCTACTGGCACTTATCACATTTTCTAACATACTCCTGCGCATCCCTTCTCATTGTGGGCCAAAAGAATCCTTGGAATTTGATCTTGTGCGAGAGGGTGCGAGCACTGGATGTCCGCCACAAACTCCTTCATGAACCTCATAGAGTAAGTTGGTGACCATGTGAGTTTTAACACATCTTAGTAAAGGCTTGGTGAATGATCGCGAAAAAGCACCCCATCGAGGACGAGGTATTTCGCGGACACCGATTACGATGGCTCTAGCCTTTCTTGGGTCCTCGGGGAGGGATTGCTTCTCGATGTAATCCTTCATTTCATCCACCCAGTCCACTTACTTGATCCTCAATATTGTTTATACGTATTCGATCTATAGCGGAGGTCTCTCAGTGAATTCAATTTGGCAATTTGTCTCCAACTCACCAATTTCTTGCTCGGTTATTCTTGAGAGGAGGTCGGCTTCCACATTGTCCTCTCTCATGACTTGGTTCGGCTCATAGTAAGTGAAATTTTTGATGAGGGTTTTGCGAGGTCACGATGCGAGTTAGTCTTGGGTTGATAGTATCATACTCCCCCTAATTTGATTAACTATGGTGAGAGTCACTATTGATCTCAATATTACGAACTCCCAAGTCTCTTGCCAATTCCATGCCCGCTATAATCGCTTCATATTCGGCTGATTGTTTGATGCCTCGAACTTGAATCTCGAGGCCCTCATGAATTTCTCCCCGCGAGGTGCAATCGAAGTATGCCCGCTCATTTGATTAACTTGCTCGCGGAGCCGTCCACATATAAAGTCCACACCTCTTACGGACGCTCCCTTGGTTGAACAATTTACGTGCTCGGGCTTTTGGGTCATCTTCGATTACGCTCGCTTTCTTTTTCCGAGGTCATTGTCAGCTAATTTGAATGATGATTCTACTACAAAATCAACTAAGGCACTGCGCTTTGATTGTCTTTCTCGGGAGTAGGTGATGCGGAACTCGGTGAGCTCTATAGACCAAGCTAGCATTCTCCTCGAGGACTACGGTTTATGTAAAACCTTTCTAAGCGGGGCCTCGGTTAGTACGGTTATAGGATGTGCGAGAAAAGTAGGCTCTTAATTTTTCGAGCGAGATACAAGCAAGGCGTAAGCTAACTTTTCTATATTAAGATAACGCCCTTCTACGGCGGACGGTGCCTTACTTACATAATAAAGCTGGTTTTGGGAGTTATTCTCCTCCCTTACAAAGCATTTGCTCTTGCCCGGATCGATGCTTGACTAAATACGAGAAGAGCTCTTCTCAGAGAAATTTCTTTGAGTAGAGGTGGGTGCCCGAGGTATGTCTTGACTTCTTCAAAAGCGATGGCACTCGGTGCTCCATGTAAATTCATCGGCTCTCTTCCCCCTTTGAGAGTTTTGAAGAAGGGAGGCATCTCTCTGCTGACCGCGAGATAAAGCGGCGAGTGCGGTGATGCGACCGTTGAGTTTTTGTACATCCTTCACGCGAGGCGGGAGGTTTCATGTCTAATAGGGCCTGGATTTTCTCTGGATTAGCCTCTATCCCTCTTTGGTTGACCATGAATCCGAGGAACTTGCCCGCCTTGACCCCGCGCACTTAAGGGGTTTAGCTTCATCTTTGTTATGGCGCAAGTTTTTGAAGGTTTCCTCCACATCGAGCTCGTGGGAGTTTTCCTTAGTTTTTATGACCATGTCGTCAATGTAGGCCTCAGTTTACGCCTAGTTGGTTTTTAAAGACCGAGATTGACCATGCGGCGATATGTGGCTCTGCATTCTTTAGCCCCGAAAGGGCATCATAGTGTAGCGGTATGTCTTGCCGCGGCAATGAAGGCTACGGAGCGGACATCTTCGGGAGCCATCTGGATGCGGTGGTAGCCGGAGTAGGCATCAATGAAGCTTAGAACTACGTGTCCGGCTATAGAATCCACCAATCTGTCTATGCGAGGAAGAGGGAAGCAATCTTTGGGGCATGCCTTGTTGAGATCGGTGAAATCAACGCACATCCTCCATTTGCCATTGGATTTCTTAACCATGACCACATTGGCCGGCCATTTGGGGTAGGAGATCTCCTTTATTATCCCCGCTTTTAGCAACTTTTCCACCTCTTCCTTGATGGCAATCTCTTTCTCAGGGAGAAATATACGGATTTACGGTGAATGTTTTTGAAGGAGGGTCATCGTTGATTTTATGGAGGATCACGTCTCGCGATGCCTTGCATATCTTCCACCCTCAGCGAACACATCGCAATTTGCTCTAAGGAACTCAATAAGTATCCTTCTTTCCTCATTGTGAATTTCAGCCCAACCTTAACTGTTTGCTCGGGGAAGTGGGGATTGATTACCACCTCCTCGAGCTCGTCGTTAGGTTGAAGGTCGGCGATTTCACGATTGTGCGGGGAGTCAATGACAATAGTTGGGGGGTTGACTGAGCTTCGGTCGGTGTTGCCATTGAATATATGATATCACGGTCAATTTCCCCTCTATTCCTCGATCAATATAACCTCCCTCAGCGGGCGACCAAGCGCTTCGATTTTCTGCTCATCTTGAGCTCCACCCTTGTGGAATGGAAAGAAAGCATGCCAATCGGTACGGGTGGCGGCGGGAGTGCAAGAGCTTTCCCCTTTTTTGACTTGTCCTCGCCCTTTCCCTCTATCATTTTGTCCTCGCCCTCTATCTGCGGGCAGGATGTCTGGCCTTTCTGTTCTTTCCTTTTTTCCTCCAGTGCTCGGAGGAATCTCCGGCTGGTTCTTGATGGTAGCAACCCCGCCGGGGTGTTAAATTTCACCCTTTGGTGGGGACGGACGCAACTATTCCCAATTCGGCTGACGATTACGCGAGAATGGCATTGTATTGGGAAGGAAGGTCGACCACCATGAAAGTTATCTTGGCCGTCTTCTGCATGGGTTTTTCCCCAATAGCTACGTCAAACACAATCGTCCCCTTTACCCTTACAGCGTGGTTTGTGAAGCCTTCGAGCATGCCCGCATATGGAGTGAGATGTGCTTAGTCATTCTCATTCCAATCAAAGTATGGTAATAGAGTATGTCGCGGGCGGCTCCGGTATCTACCAACACACGGCCTTATGTTTGCAGGTTGATTCTCATTACGAGGGTGAGTGGGCGTGTGGAATGAAAAAGGGTGGAGAGCAAGTTCACTCCTTTTGAACCCAATTTCTGCTCTTCCTCCGAGGAGCCGGGGCGGGGATGGAGAAAACCTTCTCTAATGTCGAATTTGGAGGGACAAGCGCCTACTAGAGGGAGGTTCCTCCCAAATGAAGTTAATGTCATAGTCCCCAAAATCGTCATCATTATTATCTCTTTCATTCTGTCGGGTCCCCGCGTGTGTCGTGCCCATTGCGATCATTGTTATTGGGGGCGTATTGTTTCCCTTAACCCACTTGGTTAGCTCCCGTTATTGATTTTCTGTGGATTACTCGCTTGGTGGAAACAATCCTCGATTCCGTGCCGTGGTCGTTGTGAAACTCACGAAATTTAAGTCTACTCCTCTCATTTTGGCTTTCGAAGCATGGGGGAGGAGCGAGGAAAGTCTGAGGCTCTCATGATCACCACCCTTGGGTCGGTGAGCTCTGTGTAAAGCTTGTTTCGGCCACGGCCTTTTTGAGCCTTTACGATCCGGCCTCTGTTTTGCCACGATTATTGGTATGAGCGAGGCTGCAGGGTGGTCTCTGGACTTGGCTTATCCTTTCTTTCGCGAAGCTCGGGGAGCGGGCACGCTAGGCTCTTCGGCGGAGGCAATGGCGAGGCCCTCTCATACATTTCCTCATTGATTTAGGTTTCTTTGGAGGCAAAATTCATTTTGAGGAAGGAGGAAGCGAGGCCGCCCTCAAAACATAGTCGATATCTCCTCGTCCCGGGTCCACAATCTCCTCGCTCACCTTCTGAACCGGGATATATAATCTTTTGTAGGCTCGTTTGGTGCACCTTGACACGGACAAGATCTGTCTTTGGTCTAGCGGGCACACACTGCTCCGGCAAAGGCATTGAGGAAGAGGACTACGGGCGGCGAATATTTGGATACGCAGGGCTTGAGGGCTAGCATCGAAGATAGGGCCTTGCCGGTGAAGGTCGCAGCAAAGCTTTGCACATCAACGACTCATCCGCGGAGAATAAAGCCATCGGCCCTCAAATCTTCCCATATGACTCTTGGCATTTTTGGATCCGTCATAGGTGTCCATGCAGGGGTTTGCCTTTACGGATCGGTGCCGCGCAATTTTATCGGCGAAGGCGTCCATGGTGCGGCCACACTTACAGGCGGCCTTCGATGGGTTTCCCACATCTTACGCATGAATTCCACAAACTCGGGGTTACGATCATCAACCTTTTGCTTTTTAGCTCGTGGAGCCACGGCCTTCTCCTTGGCCGGAGCCAAGGGTGCGGCTTTGGACTTCGCACGGCGATTTGGCTGTGCCTCTTCCCCCATTTCCTCGCTATCATCTACATGCACCACGCTCAGTGTGGCTTTGTCCGCGCTCAAGAGTGGGTCAACCCGGTTTGCCCCAGCGGCTTGACTAGCAAGCGAGTTAGCGGGAGCTCGTTGGGAGAACCTTTGTGACCCTTGAGAGCTGTAGCCCTCCGGTGGCCTCTATTTCAAACATTTCCATCTCCGCGTCTTTGATGGCCATGGCCTCCGCGACCGGTTTGGACTTGGAGGCTAGGATTTCCTTCCTTCTCGGGATTTGTTACGGGAAAGTGGGGTGGTTAGATTGGTGTTTTTATGTGAGCTTGGGGAGTTTTGGGCTAGTGTTTAGTAGGGCTTGGGCTTTCTCGGCCACGGGCTTCCTCGGTTAACCGGTGTAGAACTCGTTGAATTTGGGGAATTTTGAGGCGAGAATGGGCCCCCGTTACATTGAAAACAGAGTTAGTTTGCCTTTCCCTATTGATGTTGGAGGGTTCGGCTTGGTTCTCCTCCTCTAGGGTCAAATGACCGGCATTTTCGAAATTTGAGACATGTCTTAGAAAGACGAAAATAGCGAAAAGAAGTGTCTTTTGGCGATCAGTTGTTTAGACTACAAGGTGTGCGAAAACAAAAGTTTTAAACGGGAAAAACTTTATTGATGTAAAAAGAAGAGCCTTTCGGCCTTTGGATTTGTTTAGGACACGTGAGGTGCCTTGAAAACAAAAGATTTTTAACGAGAAAACGAAAGAAAGTCGGTTCCGGCAATGGAACCAGCGATGACGCCACGGCTTTCGGGGTCAGGAGCGGTTCAAGGATATCTGGCTAGGATATATTTGGTGGTTTGATGTACCTAGATCACAACACAAACAAGCACCGTTAAGGTCAAAGTTGGATGTTACTCCAACTCGGGCCCTCGGGTGTGAGAGTAAGAATCTTGAGTAATAAGGCTTTGAATACCTTTGGAGTGTGTGTGTGTTTAGGTTTAGAGAGTAAAAGAGCTTACTCAATTGTATATGGAACTTACCTTGCCCGAGGGGTAAAGGCCTTCTATTTATAGGCAATGCAATGGTGCTTGTTGAGGTAAGCAATGAGGTCGGCCCTAGGGGCACTTTGGTATTTGACTGCCTACACGTGTCATGAGCTAATTGGTCTGTCGGGGAGGGAACATTGGTATCCAAGGGACATGGCTGAAAGGGACATGAGCCGTGTAGCCGGCTTATTGCATTAAATGGAATAGTAGGCGCGGATCGAGCCGCATTGAATGCGTGATGGGGAGCCGGCAGTGGCTGTCGAGCGTAAGCTAACTTGCTCAGTAAGACTTGACATTAACCGGGAAGCAGCATGTGCCCGCGGTCCACGTTGTGCCCGCGGTCAAAGATATAAGACGCGAGCACGGTTGATGCGGGCATGACTTCATGCGGGCACGGATCCAGCGAGCAGGGTCCCAATGGTGCTCGATGGGGACGATGCGAGGAGGGACACGGTCTTGACCACAAGGGCCTATTTGTCCGCGGTATTCCCTCCAGCGGTCTAGGAACTGCCACGTCACTGGTTCCTTGGACTAGACCGAGCGCGGGCCCGGTCCAGTAGATCCGGGCTCATCAACACCCAAAATGGTAAAATAGAAATCTTCTACTGAAACGGAGGGAGTATGTATGATATAGCGAAACAGAAAAAGTTAACCGCATTTTATACCCCATCCATTCAACAAATCAAATGCGGATGAAGATAATCGAAGCAGTGAAAAGAGAGTGGCCAGGCTGTGAACTGAAGCATAGGTGAAATAATGTGTTGTGGCATTTAGGGACAATCCTCTGAACCTACCTAGCTTTCACCTAGCTTTCATCTGAGACTCAAACTTGGTCCACAACCAACGTACTGGCCCATTTTTTACTTCCCAAAGATAAACCCAGTAAAGAGTAACATGGATCCTGACTACCATCGTGGGCCCTCTCCACTTGAATTTAGGTCGGGTGCAACTGATTCTGAATTGCCTAGCTGCCAACAATTTGGATCAAAAACTTTTCAAATTTGAAGGACAATTAAATTTTGATACAGAGTAATTTGGTCCAAAAATCATTTGTTTTTTAATGAATCAAAATTTTCATTGGATGCTTAAATTGTTGCGATTGCTATCACCGCATCATCACGAATTTGTTTTTGGATAACCCCGAAAGCTTCATTTGATGTGGCGCTATGGCCCGAATTGTGCGTTTCCTCTGGTCCATATCTAGCGAAAGCTTGTATCTGTTGTGAAATTGGTGCTCCCCCGTTGCAATCAAGATAAGGAAATCAACACACCCACACGTACAAGAAAGAAACAATCACACACAAGAACACAAGAGTTGTTTACTCGGTTCATTCACCAACTCGTGAACTACGTCCGGGGGCAATTGCCAAGCCAATATGTATTCTAATATGTTGCTACAACTCACAAATCTGTTCTAGGCCGTCACTATGCTTATATAGTAATACAAGGAAACCCTAATCAATATTAAGAAGAGTTCTAATCAAAATAGGAAACAAATTTGCTGCAGAAAATTCGGATCCGACACGTGGGCGGTCGCCCAAGACACCATGGGCGGTCGCCCAAGCCAAAAATTCCACGAGCCCAACCTTCTGTTCCCCTGGGCAGTCGCCCAACCCCACCTGGGCGGTCGCCCATCACCCCAGAAAGTCCTCCCCGAATTTCCTCCTTGATCTCAGCAACTCCTCCGACTTAGACCCCTTTTTCCTTATAGTTTAGGACTCCAATCCCAACAATCTCCCACCGGAGACTAAACTAACAAGCATAGAAACACCCATCAACTTCCACCACGGAGTAATGACCTTCGAACACATTTCCCCTCATCCATATTGGCTTGACACTACCTCTCCTCTCCTTAAGTACTAAGGCGAGTTGAAACCAAGCGACGTTTCAACCTCTCCGTGTTAGATGATTCTTGCCTCCCCAAATCAGCTTCTACCTTGATTTCTCCCCGCAAGTCTAACTTCGCCTTCTCCCTCCAGACCCACCTTCCTCGCAATGCTTCCTCTTGAAATTTGGACACACCTTGTTTCTTGCATCGTCTGTTTTTGGTCTGATTCCGCTCTCTGTTAGGGCCCTTGGACTCCCACACCACGTTGATCAACTTTGAGTCCCTCCCAACATACCGTTTCTTGATGTCTCCCCTTTTCACACCAACAGGCCGGTTCTTTAGCCTCTTGCTCCCACCGGAACGAACATCGACATTGTAGGTAGAGTACAACATCTTCCCCTTAACCCCATGAGCTAACACCTTAGCCCCTTTTGTGACTTCCCAAGACCCACCAATGAAAGAAACACCATACCCTTCACTGTCAAGTTGTCCCACAGAAATCACCCTTCTCCTCAAATACGGAACATGCATCACATCGTGTAGTTGTAAAACAGCCCCATTAGGTGTCTTCATCATCACATCCCCCTTACCTTTGATCTTCAATGGTTGACCATCACCAAGATAGAGAACCCCAAAATCTCCAGTTTTGTACCGCTTCATTGATTCTGCGTCCCCACTAGCATGACAAGAAGCTCCAGTAATCCAAGACCCAATCTTCACCCGACCGCTACTCCCTAGGATTAATACATCACCACCATCATCCACCACGTTAGCATCACCATCTTTTCCTGACAAATATGACTGATATGCCCCAATTCACCACAATTGTAGCACTTGACCTTTTTCCCCTTTTTAGGTCTTCCCCTATTTCTCTCCACCCTAAGTGCAGCCCCATCTACGGAAGATTCTCCCCTTTTCTCTTTCCTTCGCAACTCCTCTTGAAGGATGAGATCTCTAACCTCCGTATACACCAATGTCATTTTGACGTACTAATCGTTGCAGTGACAAAGAACCTCCCAACTATCGTGCAATGACTTTAGAAGAAAACAAGCTAGCACTTCATCGGAGAAAGTAATATCAACACTTTTCAATTGGTCCACCATACCTTTGAAATTGCCGATATGACTTGCGCCGCTCGCCCTCTGACATCTTCGCATTCGCAAACCTCTTTATCAAATGCACCTTATTGATATTCGACGGCTTCTCATACATGTCCGACAGCGTTTGTAGCAACTCCACCGTTGTCTTGGCCTCCATAGCGTTTCGTGCAACGTCGTCGGTTAGGGCACTCCTTACCGCTCCTAACGCCTTCCGATCCAACGTCTCCCAATCCCCTTGTGACATGTCTTCGGGCTTCGCCTTCAAGGGTCCATGAAGATCCTTACAATAAAGGTAGTCTTCAATCCTTGTCTTCCAAAACGTGAAATTCACACCGTTGAATTTCTCGATTGAGTTCTTCATCTTGACTGCTTCACCAAAATCCCCAAGAACGCGATTCAAAAAATTAATCAACTAATGAAAAATTTTGAATCCTCCGAACCAAAGCTCTGATACCAGTTGTTGTGAAATTGGTGCTCCCCCGTTGCAATCAAGATAAGGAAATCAACACACCCACACGTACAAGAAAGAAACAATCACATACAAGAACACAAGAGTTGTTTACCATGTTCATTCACCAACTCGTGAACTACGTCGGGGGGCAATTGCCAAGCCAGTATGTATTCTAATATGTTGCTACAACTCACAAATCTGTTCTAGGCCGTCACTATGCTTATATAGTAATACAAGGAAACCCTAAATCAATATTAAGAAGAGTTCTAATCAAAATAGGAAACAAATCTGCTGCAGAAAATTCGGATCCGACACGTGGGCGGTCGCCCAAGACACCATGGGCGGTCGCCCAAGCCAAAAATTCCACGAGCCCAACCTTCTGTTCTCCTGGGCGGTCGCCCAACCCCACCTGGGCGGTCGCCCATCACCCCATAAAGTCCTCCCCGAATTTCCTCCTTGATCTCAGCAACTCCTCCGACTTAGACCCCTTTTTCCTTATAGTTTAGGACTCCAATCCCAACAGTACCAACCACCGATATGGTACGCGTACCTAATTACTACCACCATCAGTACGGTCTACCCTGGTCGGACCCATCCGAACCACCACTATCCACATTATTATGATATTGTTCGCTTTATTTTTTGCCCCACAAATTTGTTTTTGGTTAACCATCAAAATACCTCATTCTAATCTAATGAAATAGATGGGTGTTGTTATGTGAAAATACGAATGAAATGGTGATTGCATCTTGTATTGGAGAAGCTATGGAAGTTGAAAGTAAAAAGATGCAACCAAGGCTAATAAATTGACTCTCTGTATCTAATTATTTATTTTCCTTCAACTAGTATCTAAAGATGTTCATATTTTGTTTGACTAAAAAAACAAAAGATAGTCTCATTAGGTTAATATTAATTTGACAAAAATAATTCCCACATTTTAAATAGATACTGGGGTCTCACTAAATATGGACTACCCAGTTGAGTTTCTTATAGTGGTGCGGACTATCCATAGTGCGGTCTGGAGCTCGTCTAATCAGCATCCTTCTCGTCCTTCTAAATTTGTCTTTAGGGTAGCGAGGACTAACTTGTTCGCGGCCTCAGCTTGACCATTTCCTTGAGGATAGGCTGCTGCGGACTGGCGGTGTTGGACTTTCATTCTTTCGCATTCAGCTGTAAATTTTGTTGCGAACTGAGTGCCGTTGTCTGAGGCTATTGCTCTTGGTATTCCAAATCGACACCAAATGTGATCATGAACAAAGTTGATGACATTTTCCTTGGAGATAGAAGCCAAGGCTTTTGTCTCTGTCCATTTTGTGAAATAATCAACGACCACTACTACATATTTGATGCCTCCTCTATAGGTTGGGAACGTCCCTATTAAATCAATGCCCCACGTATCAAACGGCCACGATGGTATAACCAAAGTTTACTCTATTGATGAGAGTCTAGAGATGTCCGCAAACCGCTGGCATTTGTCACATTTTCTTATGTATTCCTCTGCGTCTTTTCTCATGGTTGTCAAGTAGAGTCCCTAAAATTTAATCTTATCCGAGAGTGTGCGGGCTCCTGGATGACCGCCACAGACTCATTCGTGGACTTCATAGAGTAAATTGGTGACCATGTGGGTTTTTACACATCTGAGTAGGGGTTTGGTAAATGATCGTCGATACAGCACCCCATCTATGACCGTATACTTCGCGCACACGTTTTTTATGAGTCTAGCCTTTGTTTGATTTTTGGGGAGGGTTTATTTCTCAATGTAATCTCGGATTTCTTCTACCCAGTCCTGGACTTGGTCCTCAATGTTGTTAATCTGAATCTGATCTATGGCTGGTGCTTCTACGAATTTGATTTGGCAGTCCGCATTTAGATCTTCAATTTCTTGCTCGGTGATTCTGGAGAGGAGGTCTGCTTCTTCATCGCCTTCTCTCATTATTTGGTTCAGCTCATACTATTCGAAGCTTTTGAGAAGGGATTTTGCTAGACTGCAGTACTTGGCTAAGACCGGGTTATTTGTGTCATACTCCCCCTTTATCTGATTAACTATGAGCTGAGAGTCACTATTTATTTCAATATTTGGGACCCCCATATCTCTGGATAATTCCATGTCTGCTATGATTGCTTCGTATTCTACCTGATTGTTTGATGCTTCAAACTTGAATCATAAGGCTCTTTCGAATTTTTCTCCGCATGGTGTGATCAGGAGTATGCCCGCGCCACTTAATAGCTTGCTCGCAGATCCGTCAACGAATAGAGTCCATACTTCTTGTGGTCTTTCTTTGGTTGGATCCATTTCTGACCCCGGACTTTATTGGGTTTCTTGGGGTTCTATCCTCTTTCTTTTTTCCTAGTTCGCTGTCCGCAAGTTTGAATGATGTTTCTGCCACAAAGTCTGCTAAGGCTTGTGACTTGATGGTCCTTCTTGGGGAGTAGGTGATCTGGAATTCAGTGAGCTCTATAGACCATGACAACATTCTCCCTGAAGACTCTGGCTTATGCAAGACCTTTTTCAGTGGTGCTTCTGTGAATACAGTTATGGGGTGCACAGAAAAATAAGCTTGTAATTTTCGAGCAACTATAAGCAAGACATACGCAAACTTTTCTATATTAAGATAGCAACTTTCTGCGTCGGAAAACACCTTTGATACATAGTACACTGGTTTTTGGGAGTTATTCTCCTCCCTTACAAGAACAGCGGCTACTGCCAGGTCAATGACTGCTAAAAATAGAAAAATATCTTCCCCGGGCACCGGGCTGCTGAGGAGAAGGGGGCTCGAGGTATTTTTTGACTTCTTCAAATGCCAGATCGCATTCCTCATTACATGCGAACTCGTTAGACTTCTTCCCCCTTGAGAGTTTTGAAGAAGGGGAGGCATTTCTCTGCAGACCGCGATATGAAGCGGCCAAGTGCGTTGATGCGCCCATTTAACTTTTATACATCCTTCACGCATGCAGGAGGTTTCATGTCTAAGAGCGCTTGAATTTTTTCTGTGTTTGTCTCTATTCTGCGTTGATTGACCATGAACCCTAGAAACTTGTCCGCCTTCACCCCAAAGGCACATTTGAGGGGATTAAGCTTCATGTTGTTGCGGCGCAAGTTGGAGAAAGTTTCTGCCACGTCGAGCTCGTGGGAATTCTCCTTTGTCTTTATGACCATATCATTTATGTAGACCTCAAGGTTTTTGCCTAGTTGGTCTTTGAATACAATGTTGACCATTCTCTGGTAGGTGGCTCCTGCGTTTTTCAGCCCAAAAGGCATCATTGTGTAGCAGTACGTTTTGCCCGCGGCGATGAAAGCTAAGGAGACAAAATCTTCAGGAGCCATTTTGATCTGATGGTAACCAGAGTATGAATCCATGAAACTCAAAACCCTGTGTCCGGCTATAGAGTCCACCAAACGGTCAATTCTGAGAAGAGGGAAGCAATCCTTGGGACAATCCTTGTTGAGGTCTGTGAAGTCAACACACATCCTCCATTTCCCATTAGGCTTTTCACCATAACAACGTTCGCTAGCCACTTGGGATATGATATTTCTTTGATTATCCCTGCTTTAAGCAGCTTTCCCACCTCTTCTTTGGTCGCGATTTCTTTCTTCGGAGAAAAGTATCTTGATTTTTGGTGGATGCATTTGAAGTACGAGCTATCATTAAGTTTATGGAGGATCACGTCATCGCTGATACCTTGCATGTCCTCCACTCTCCATGCGGACACATCGCTATTCTTTCTGAGGAACTCAATCAAGATCTTTCTTTCCTCATAGTGAATTTCCAGACCGACCTTAACTTTTTGCTTGGGGTAGTAGATATTGATTACCACTTCCTCGAGCTCGTCGTTAGGCCGGAGATCGCTGATTTCAAGATTGTGGAGGGAGTCAATGATGATCGTTGGTGGGGTGGAGTTTCCTCCAGGGAGAGCGGACATGTAATAGTTGATTTCTCGGTCTATATCTCCCAAGAATCCCCTATCAACATGGCCTCCATCAGCCTGAGCCATTCTTCTTGCCTTCCTGCTCTTTTTGAGCTCTATATTGGTGGAGTGGAAAGAAAGCATATCCACGAACTCGGGTTGTGGGCACTTGCCTTTGTTTTTGCTCCGCTTTGCTTCCTCATCCAACTTCGAGCAGGAGGATTGACTTTTTTGTTTTCTCTTTTCCTCCAATGTTCTGAGGAATCTCTCGAGCTGGTTTTTGATGACCTCAATTCCACCCGAAGTGTTGAATTTTACCCTTTAATGGGGAACAGATGCTACAATTCCCAATGCAGCCAGAGCAGTAATGCCAATTATGGCGTTGTACCAGTATTGTAGATCTATGACCATAAAGGTGACCTTGGCAGTTTTCTGTTGGGGATTTTCCCCTGTGGTCACTTCAAAGTCTATTGTACTCTTCACGCGGACAATGTGGTTAGTGATTTCCTCAAGTAGACCGGCGTAGGGAGTGAGATGAGCTTCGGACATTTTTATTTATACCAAAGTATGATAGTAGAGAATGTCTCTGGCCGCGCCGGTGTCAATGAGGACTCTACTAATGTTTGCTCGCGAAATCCTCATTTTGATGGTTAGAGGTTTGGTGGAATGAAAAAGAGTGGAGGCTGGCTCACTTCGCTTGAATCCTATCTCTTGCTCTTCTTTTGGAGCCAAGGGAGGAATCAAGAATATCTTCTCCAAAGTCTTAATCTGATGGGAGAGTTGAGTGTTGGAGGGAGCCTCAACTCCAATGAAGTTTATATCGTAGGTCTCTTACTCATCCTAATCAGTATTATCTCTCTCTCTTCTCTCCGGGCCATGTTGAGGTCGTGCCCTATTGGTGTTAACATTGTTGTTGCTGTTATCACCCTTCACACACTTGGCCAGCTCGCCGTTGTTGATTTTCTGCTGAATGATCTTTTTCAGCTAGAGACAATCCTCAATATTGTAACTGTGATCGTTGTGGTAGTTACAAAACTTAGCTCTGCTCCTTTCACTTGGCCTTCGGCCCATCAGGGGAGGAGGAGGAAATTCCACATCTTTTAAGATCACTGCCCGCGACGCGGTCAAGGGAGTATACACTGTTTCATCCGCTAACCTTCTAAGTTTATCAGTGTTGCGGTTTTTGTTTTTTCCCTGGTTGTGACCGCGGCTGGATCCTTGGCCGACCTCTCGCACATGCTCAATTCTTTCTTTGACCGGCCAGCTAGTAGCCAATTAATTGGGCTCTTCTGCGGAGGCGATAGCATAGTCTCTCTCATACATTTCCTCCACATTCTTGGGCCTGTCCGAGGTAAAGTTCATTTTCAAGAAACTGGAGGACAGACCGCACTCAAAGTAGAGCTGAATATCGCTCTCGGACAGGTCTACAATCTGCTTGGACATCTTTCTGAACCGAGTGATGTAGGATTTGGTGGCTTATGTGGCGCCCTGCTTGACCCTTATTAGGTTAATTTTTGGCCTCGCAGGCTCGCCTGCCCCAACAAAACAGTTTAAAAAGCTATTCCAGAATTGATTATAGCTTTAGATGGACTTCGGCTTAAGGGCCAACATCCAAGATAAGGCCTTGCCCGTGAAGGAGACAGCTAATGCTTTGCACATTACAGCCTCATCCGATGAGAATAGGGCCATCTGTCCTTTAAACCTCCCCATATGACATTTTGCGTTGGTGGAGCCATCATAGGTTTCTATTTGAGGAGGTTTCCCTCTCTGGATTGGCACGTTGGCAATCTTGTCCGCAAAGGCATCCATAGTGCGACCACATTTTGTGGAGCCTTGCTGGTGGGTCTCCCACATTTGATGTATGAACTTGATAAAATCAGGGTTCGTGCTATCCATTTTTGGATTTTTGCAGGTAGAAATCATGGCCTTCCCCTTGGCTTTAGCCATGGGTTGTGCTTTGAATTTCTCATGTAGAGGAGTGGATTCGGCTCCCTTTCCTATCTCCTCATTCTCCTCCTCCTCGTGACCGCGGTCAGCAAGGCTTGGTTCCAGCCTTTTTGTCCCCCTAGCTTGACTAGATAGAGATTTTGTATGGACTCCTTGGGTGAACCTTTGGGAGCCTTCCTCTAGGGGGACACCACTGTTGTCCTCCAGCTCTACCAACTCTAGATGGGCATCATTTATTGTCATGGCCACAGCCACGAGCCTAGCCCTCTCAGCTAGAGCTTGGTTTCTCTTGAATATCAACTCAGTAGTGATAGGAGAGTTGGGGTTTCTTGGACTTGGATTTTGAGGAGCTTTTTCTCTACGAGCAGCCTCAAGCTTCTCTATAAGGTCTTTTTGAGAAGGAGTAAGAGATCCTTAACTAACAGAATGGCCACCCAACCTATTAAAGGCTGAGGTGCTTGGTCTGATAGGGTTTAGTTAGGAGGGAGAAGTTTAATTATTACCTGGAGGAGTGAGGTAACCAGCATTTTGAAGAGGAGTGACAGTCATTTTCAAAGGATAAAAAGCTAAAAAGTTTTTTTTTTGGATGTAAGTGTTTGGAAAAGTGTTTGTTTCGAAAAGACACAAGATTATACGAGAAAAACTAAAGCCTTCTCGGCAATGGAACCACTCATGACGCCACTATATGAATGTTTGGCTTGTATGAGATGATTGTACATAGAATACAACAAAGACAAAAAGCACCGTTAGAGAACAAGCCGGAGTTTAATCCAGCTCAGGCACTCGGGTGTGAGAGTAAGATCTCTAAGGGTTTATAACTGAGAATAAGACTTGGAATGTCATAGTGTGTTGTGTGATAGGGTTTAGACAATGTGGCTTACAATGGTGATTTTACACTTACCTTATCATTTAGGATAAGGGATAGTATATATAGTATGAGGGACCCGTTGATAAAGTCAGCCCTGGAGGAGATGTTTGTCTTTTAACCTAGGACACGTGTCCATGCCTGGTTGACTCGTATAATAAAGTGAGGATTACTGTAGAGGGATGCCTTTGATTGGACAAGGACATGGAAGCAGGCGACAGTTGGTGTGGCCCCTAACGTGCATGATAGGCGTCTGAGCCTCCATTTAATGTGATGGAGATAGGCATGTCCTTGGTGTCAGAGTAGGTACGACCCCTAGTCTTACTAGACTTGACTTTAACCGAGAGTTTAGTGAGAAAACCGGAAGTCTGGTATGAGATCGCGATCAACATATTCAACGCGGTATTGGATAACCACGATCATGGCTGGCGCGGTCATCTTGTTGATGGTCTTTGTGATCGTGGTCTTGATGCCCGCGGTTTTGGATATGCCACATCATTTTTGGCCTTTATACCAGATCAAGATTAGGCCGGGTTAGAAAGGTACGGGCTCATCAGTGGCCACTAGCTTCGGGCGAGGAGTCATTCATGGTCTGAGCGAGGAGCTATATATATGAAGCTCGGTATGCGGTCAGATCATTTTCGCAGTCACCAGTGTTGTGCATTTTCGTTGATCTTAGACTCCCTTGCTGTGGCGCACGTGAGGAGCACGTGAGGGGAGTTTGGCAGAAGATGGTGGAAGTTTTGCGTTGCTTCCCGAATAAGGCTTGAGTGGACCCCTTTGCCTGCTGAAGCGCCAGCGTGTGTCAGGTGCGGAGGTGACGTTTCCCGAATTCCTAAGGGCGCTATAAATGTCAACCACCATTAGATTCAAAATTTAAAGTTTCCGCCGGTTAATGATTCGAGAGAATATGATTTGTGTGCTTATTGATACGGGTCGAACCGTATTGGTTGGTTTATAAATAACAAAAAAAAAATCATGCAAGCGGTTAAAACGGACAATTTCATACTAATGTGAAGGGATGGTCACGATCTTAACATATAAACAGACAATATCATACTAATATGAAATGATGATCAAGATCCCAACATATAATCTAGGATCAAAAGATAGATGATTAAAAGTGTTGCATATTTATCCAAATGATTTTGACTTGATATTGTTAAACTATATCACTATATCCTATCTGTTCCAGATTATTATGAATAGATTCTATATGTTAGGGATATATAGTGTAGTTATTGTAGATAGAGTTTTTGTATTGTACATGGATTAGGACTCTTCTTGTAAACCTTATTTAAGGTAATTGTAAATGATGAATCGAACACGAAAAATAATTCTTTTATGGTATCAGAGCCCTAGGCTTCTTTCTTTATTCCGCTACGCCTATCCTCTCGTATTAGGACTCTTATTTCCGCCATCTTCTTCCTCTTCCAGCCGCTAATGGCTTCTTCTTCCAGGATTCCATTCCATCCGGCACTGGCAGTTTCTAATATCAAAAACCACATAGGTATCACGTTGGATTTAGAAAACGTCCAGTATGCTACATGGGTGGAGCTTTTCAAGGTAAATACTCGTGCCGTTCGGGTACTCCATCATATTATCCCTCCGGCGAAGGGCAAGGTGACGGAACCCTCCACGGAGGAAGAATGGGAATTATGGTATACTCTCGATGCTACAGTTTTGGGTTGGATCTACACAACAATTTCCACCGATCTTCTTAATACAGTCATGGAATCGGACATTACTGCCGTAGATACTTGGGATCGGTTGAGGGACATCTTCTATGACAATAAAAACTCTCGTGCTGTGTCAATCGAGCAAGATTTTTAACATACTCTCATGGAGTCTTTCACTTCTGCTTCTTCCTATTGTCAACATCTCAAACAGTTGGTAGATCAATTGAAGAACGTCGGGCCCCCCGTCTCAAACAATCGCCTCATCCTTCAAATGGTTTCAGGTCTCACCGAAGCATACAACGGAGTGGCCACTATGATCAGACAAACCGACCCTCTTCCTAAATTTTATCAAGCTAGATCTATGGTCACTCTCGAGGAAGCGGGTCTCCAGAAGAAGGCATCAATGACAGCCGATGTGTCAGCAACAGCCTTGGTGGCTCGAAGTACTGGCCCTATTCCATCTTCTCCACGGTCGTTTGCTCCAACTGGTTCAGGCGGTATTGGCCCTTATAATTTAGGGCAGAACACTGGGAAGAAGAATGGAAAAAAGGGTGGTAAAAATGGCAAAACTACTGTCGCTGTTTCTGGAAATCATGGACCTATGGCACAGTCTTGGAAACCTGCATGGGTCGCTTGGCCTTGGGCAGTCCCTCCGTGTCCATATTCGGTCAGCCCTAGCCCATCTTGGTCAAGGCCTTCTTTTCCGCTGAGGCAGCCTACTAGCAGCAGTGTTCTCGGCCCACGACCTCCTCAGGCATATGCAACTTCTGAGTCTTTATCAGCAACAGATGTTGAGGCCGAAATGCACACCCTCGGGTTGACTCCTTTGCCTCCCAATTGGTTCATGGATACCGACGCTATATGACTTCTTCGTCAGGTACTCTTACGCCTTATTTTGATTTAACCACTAAACGCGGTATCATAGTAGGTAATGGCAGTCCTATCCCCATTAAAGGTTATGATCATGCAGTATTGGATTCTCCACATCCTCCTCTTCCTCTTCGTAACGTCTTGTATTGTGGACTCCCCGTCCTCACTGGTCGGGTCCTCCTGTCTCAGGCCGATCTAAATAGTGCGAAATGGAATATTTATTTGACCGGCTCTAAAAGATCCCCTCGTCACCACGAACAAGAATTCGCACTTGGTTTTGAAAACGAAGAAGTAATGAAGGTGGTAGAATTTTTGAAAGGTAAACTAGGGTTTTGGTCTTTCATGGAGGGTTTTGAAGAAGGAGAGAATACTAAGGATTTACAAATGAGGTTTTCAAGTTATTTCCCATGGATAATTATGAAAGGTTTCAATAAAGCTCCTCCATGGTTTTAACTTTAGCAAATAACAACCTTAACTATCCCACTTTACAACAAAGCACCTCAACCTAATATAATCATTTTATTAAAAATTTCAATTATTATTATTTCACCCCACACTTTATATTTTATTCCATTTAGACCCTTTAGCATTAAAATAAATTCCTTTTCACCCTACATTCACATAAGCTAGTTAATGACCAACCTAACTTCATATAATTCATCCAAGCATACAAATGAACACATAAAGCCAACTAATAGAATAAAATGCACAAAATGAAATACTACCACCCGAACCCCACGTGCTCAACGTGTGCTAAAATAGTGCCTAATTTTAGGATCGTGACACTCACTTCCCCTTAAAGAAAATTCGCCCCGAATTTTAGGTCAACTTACTTGCACTCTCAATCAACGAAGGGTACTTTTCTCTCATCTCCGACTCTAGCTCCCACGTAGCCTCTTCAACAGTATGATTCCTCCATAGAACTTTCACCACCGGAATGCTTTTAGTTCTCAATTCTTTCACTTGGAATTCCAATACTCTCAACGGCTCCTCAACATAGGACATATCCACTTGAATCACTTCGGGAGGTGAACTCAAAATGTGGGAAGGATCGTGGCAATATTTCCTCAACATTGACACATGGAACACATCATGAAGCAAGGAGAAGGATGGAGGCAACGCTAACCGATAAGCTAGTTCCCCAATCTTCTCTATAATCTCAAATGGCCCAACGAACCTTGGAGCTAGTTTCCCTTTATTCCCAAACCTTTTTATCCCGGTCCTCGGAGAAATCTTCAAGAAAACTAAGTCACCAACTTGGAAAGATAGGTCCCGTCTTCTATTATCGGCATAGCTCTTCTGCCTACTCTGAGCCATCTTCAAATGATCTCGGATAACTTTGATCTTTTCCGTCGAATCTCTAACCAAATCCGGACCCCAAAGCTTGGCTTCACCCACTTCATCCCAACACATAGGCGATCTGCACTTCCTACCATACAACGCTTCATAAGGAGCCATCTCAATGCTAGATTGGTAACTGTTGTTGAAGGCGAACTCAACCAACGGTAGATGATCTTCCCAAGACAACTGAAAGTCCATAACACAAGCCCGAAGCATATCCTCAAGTGTCTGAATAGTTCTTTCCGCCTGCCCATCTGTTTGAGGATGAAACGCCGTGCTAAAACATAATTTAGATCCCAAAGCTTCATGTAATGCTCTCCAAAATCACAAAGTGAATCTCGGATCTCTATCTGAAACGATGCTAACGGGAACTCCATGAAGTCTAACAATCTCCTTCATATACAACTGAGCTAACCTCTCCATCGAAAACTTAGTTGACACGGGAAGAAAATGAGCCGATTTCGTCAATCTATCCACGATAACCCATATAGCATCCATCTTCTTCGCGGTAAGAGGCAAACCCGTTACAAAATCCATTGAAACCCCTTCCCATTTCCACTCCGGAATGTCTAATGGTTGAAGTAGCCCCGCCGGTCTCTGATGCTCGGCTTTGACTTGTTGACAAGTTAAACATTTAGATACAAAATCCGCTATCTCTCTCTTCATCCCATTCCACCAATATCCTCGTTTCAAGTCTTGATACATTTTCGTACTACCCGAATGAATGGCAAACTTAGACTTATGATCATCCTCTAAAACACGCTTCTTGATCTACGGTGATGAAGGAACACAAATCCGGCCTTGGAAAGTTAAGATTCCATCTCTATTCAACGCAAAATCCCCGGATTTACCATCTTGAACTTGTCCCAAAATTTTCTTCAACTCTGGGTCAATTTGTTGAGCTTCCATCAAATCTCCATACAAAGTTGGAACGGCTCGGACATTTGCAAAAATCAACTCATGTCTTGACTCTCAGGAACTCAAAGTTGACAAGTAAGCTTTTCGACTCATCGCATCCGTAACTACATTGGCTTTCCCCGGATGATATGAAATCACACAATCGAAATCCTTCAAGAACTCTAACCATCCTCTTTGCCGGATATTCAACTCCTTTTGTTTAAATAAATACTTCAAACTCTTATGGTCCGTGAAGATCTCAAATCTCGCCCCATAAAGATAGTGTTTCCACTTGTGCAACGCAAAAATAATCGCAGCCAATTCCATGTCATGGGTAGGGTAATTCTGTTCAGCCGGTGACAACTTCCGAGAAGCATAAGCAATCACTTTCCCACCTTGAATTAACACACATCCCAAATCCTCCTTCGAGGCGTCACTGAAAATAATGAAGTTCTCGCAACCGTCTGGAAGGGTAAGAACAGGAGCTGATGTCAACCTTTTCTTCAATTCATTGAAACTTGCTTCACATTTAGAATCCCATACAAAAGATATATCTTTCCGAGTCAATCTAGTTAACGGAGTTGCAATGCGAGAAAACCCCTCGATGAACCTTCTGTAGTACCCCACTAACCCAAGAAAGCTACGAACCTCCGTCACAGTTGAAGGTTGCTTCCAACTGACAACAGCCTCAATCTTGGAAGGATCAACTGATATTCCCGAACTAGAAACCACGTGCCCCAAGAAATATATCTGCTCAAGCCAAAACTCGCACTTGCTGAACTTGGCGAATAACTGCTTCTCACGAAGAAGAGAGAGAACAATCCTCAAATGAGTCTCGTGCTCCTCCAGGGACTTGGAATAAACAAGAATATCGTCGATGAAAACCACGACAAAGCTATCAAGGTACGTCTTGAAGATACGGTTCATCATATCCATAAATACGGCCGGAGCTTTAGTCAACCCAAAAGGCATAACCACGAACTCATAGTGACCATATCTCGTCCTGAAAGCTGTCTTGGAAATGTCGTCGGATCTAATCTTCAACTGATGGTATCCACTTCTCAAATCAAGCTTTGAGTGGATAACGGAACCTTGGAGTTGATCAAATAAATCATCAATGTGCGGGAGAGGATATTTGTTCTTAATGGTTGCTTGGTTCAGCAGACGGTAATCTATACACAATCTCAAGGTACCATCTTACTTTCGAACAAACAAAATAGGAGCTCCCCTGTTGGTGATTTTAGTGTCATCAACTTGTTTTATTGTAATGATGATTTACTAGAGATCAATGTGATTCGTATTAGACTCGTATACGAGTAAGGGAAAGTGTGGAGTACACACTCGTTTGAGCTAAAACGAAGTCAACCTCGATAAAGAAGTAAAAGTTAAAGGGTAGCACATTTTGCTGATGTGCTCGGCCGAGCAGAGTCCTTGACTCGGCCGAGCAGAGCTTAGCAAATTGGCCAAAGTTTCTGGAGTGTCTTGCTCGGCCGAGGCTTGTGCCTGCTCGACCGAGCAGTAAGAACAACACGGCCGTGCAGTTCATAAGACACGGCCGTGCAGCTTGACAGAATTTCATAAGACATGTGTGCTCGGCCGAGCGAGTCCGTTGACTCGGCCGAGCAGTTCCTGAACAGGTGCCAGTTCAAACTGAAAAGTCACATCTCTTGGCTAAAGTCATGTCTTTTGGTTATACCTTTTAACTAATACCTCTCCATCTGTATATATACAGGGATTGATCTCAGTTGTACACATATGAATAACATACAAGAGTGATACAACAATATAACGAAAGCAAACAATTCTCAAGTTTTGATTTGTTCTCTTTGCCTAGAAAACAAATTGCGTGATTGTCTTATCCCAATAAAGATTTTGTGTAACCCAGGCATTAAGGGTCGAAATACTTTATTCGGAAAGTGGATTATACACGATTCAATCACATATCCGGCCTTAGTATCAAGATCAAGACCCTATTTCCCCTACAAACGAATAAAGTATTTGGTGATACTCATGGCGGGTGGAAGTACTTTGAAGGAGATGACGAACAAGTTTGGAAAGCTAGACAAATTTGAAGGACAAGATTTCCGGCGTTGGCAGAAGAAGATGCACTTCCTTTTAACAACATTAAAGGTGGTGTATGTTCTTTCTACCCCTATTCCGGAATTGCTTGAAGATGACAACTTGGAGGCAATCAGACGTAGATCAAAGTGGGAAAATGACGACTACATCTGCAGAGGACACATATTAAATCCGGTATGTCCGATTCTCTCTTTGACATCTATCAAAATGAGGAATCTGCAAAAGAGTTATGGGATTCTCTTGAATCCAAGTACATGGCAGAGGATGCTTCTAGTAAGAAGTTCCTTGTGAGTAATTTTAATAATTACAAGATGGTCGATTCAAGACCTGTCATGGAACAGTTCAATGAAATCCTTAGAATCCTTGGACAATATACACAACACGGGTTGAAGATGGATGAGTCAATATCGGTTTCAAGTGTGATTGATAAGTTGCCTCCCTCCTGGAAGGATTTCAAACACACTTTGAAACATGGTAAAGACGATCTGTCTTTGGTTCAACTTGGTAGTCACTTGCGCATAGAGGAATCTCTTAGGGCGCAAGAGGATGACAAAGGCAAGGGAAAAGAAGTTGCTGGATCCTCTGTCAATATGATTGATATGGGTGGAAACAATAAAAACAAAGGAAAGAAACGTAGTTTCAATGACAATGGTTCTGGTTCCAACAAGAAGCCTAAATTGGCATGTTGGAAGTGTGGCAAATCTGGTCACTTTAAGAAGGATTGTCGTGTTGGAAACAACAAGAAAGGCGCAAGCACAAGTGGTTCGGGAAAGGGGTCTAAAGACCATTCTCAAAACCAAGGTCAGAATTTAATACATAGTTGGAAACATGTATTTATTAAAAATTCTGTTTCACTAATTTCTGAGGCATTTTATGTGCAGGATGATGCTATTGCGTGGTGGATTGATTCCGGTGCCACAACTCATGTTTGTAAAGATCGTTGTTGGTTTAAGACATACGAACCAATGGAAGACGGATCTGTCCTTTACATGGGTGATGACCATTCCGCTCCTATTCAAGGAAGAGGAAGTGTGGTGTTGGAATTTAGTTCGGGAAAAACTATTTCTTTGTTTAATGTTTTATATGTACCTAAACTTCGTAAGAATTTAATTTAAGTCCTGTCTTGAACAAATGTGGATATAAACAAGTGTATGAATCCGATAAGTATATCTTATCGAAGTGCAGTGTATTTGTAGGATTTGGTTATTATAACAATGGAATGTTCATGTTGAATGTAAATAAAATTCCTGTTAACTCTAGTTACATTTATATGACTTCCTTTGTTGTTGTTAATTCCTCATTATGGCATGCTCGGTTAGGACATGTGCACTATAAAAGAATGCTTGAAATGTCCAAAGATGGTTTGATTCCTGTTATTGATAATAATACGGAAAAGTGTAATACTTGCATGTTAACAAAAATCACTAGAAAACCTTTTAAAAGTGTTACAAGGAATTCTGTAAAACTTGAATTGATACATAGTGATTTATGTGATTTTCATGCAACTCCATCTTTAGGCAATAAAAAGTATATTGTCACTTTTATAGATGATGCTTCTAGGTTTTGCTATATTTATTTGCTTTGCATGCAAAAGATGAAGCCCTAGATAAATTTAAAATTTATAAAGCGAAGTTGAACTTCAACTTAATGGCTTGATTAAAACCTTACGTACGGATAGAGGTGGTGAATATTATGATCCTAAATATTTCCAATCAGTAGGAATAATTCATGATACTACGGCTCCTTATGTACCACAACAAAATGGTGTGGCTGAAAGGAAGAATAGAACTCTTGAAGAAATGGTTAACGCCATGTTGTCTTACTCGGGCTTGAGTGACGGGTTTTGGGGTGAAGCCATGTTAACGGCTTGTCATCTATTGAATAGAGTTCCTAATAAAAGGAACAAGATTACCCCATATGAGCTTTGGTATAAGAAACGACCAAACTTGACATTTTTGCGAGTTTGGGGTTGTAGGGCCGTGGTTAGGCTTCCGGATCCTAAAAGGAAAAAGTTGGGAGAAAAAGGTATTGATTGCATCTTTGTTGGATATGCTGAGCATTCCAAGGCATATAGGTTTTATGTTATAGAACCTAATGAATTCATTTCTATAAACACAATTATAGAATCAAGAGATGCAATCTTTGATGAGAATCGTTTCTCTTCGATACCTAGACCCAAGGATATTATACCAATGTCGGCTGAATCTCAAATGGATGATCATTCAATTGATGTACCAAGTGAGACACCCGAACCTCGTAAGAGTACAAGAGTAAGGAAAGCTAAATCATATGGTTCTGATTTTCAACTATATTTAGTTATGGGATCAAGAGATCAAATTGAATCTCAATAACTCTTACTGTTATAGTATAGAGGAGGATCCAAGAACCTATGATGAAGCAATAAAATCTCGAGACGCTGATTTTTGGAAAGAAGCCATTGATGATGAGATTGGTTCTATTGTGGAAAATAATACATGGGTCTTGTACGATTTACCACCAGCCGTAAACCTTTGGGGTGCAAATGGATCTTCAAAAAGAAGATGAAAGTCGATGGAACTATCGACAAGTTTAAAGCTCGATTGGTAATCCAAGGCTTTAGACAAAAGGAACGGATCGATTACTTCGATACCTATGCATTGCTCGTATCACTACTATTAGATTTCGATAGCTTTAGCAGCTATTCAGTAATCTATTGATCCATCAAATGAATGTCAAAACAAAGATTCTTAAATGGTGATTTGGAAGAAGAAGTGTATATGAAGCAACCTGAAGGATTTGTTATGCCAGGTAATGAGCATAAGGTATGTAAGTTAATTAAGTCATTGTATGGGCTGAAGCAAGCACCTAAGCAGTGGCATCAAAAATTTGATGAGGTTGTTTTGTCGAATGGTTTTGTATTAAATCGGTCAAACAAATGTGTATATAGCGATTTGATGAATCCGGTAAAGGTGTAATCATTTGTCTATATGTAGATGACATGTTGATTTTTGGCACTGACCAAAATGTAGTTGATAAAACTAAGAAGTTTTTGTCATCAAAGTTTTCGATGAAGGACATGGGAGAAGCCGATGTAATTCTTGGTATAAAGATTAAACGGATGAACAAGGGAATTGCAATATCACAATCTCATTATATTGAGAAAATTCTCAAGAGGTTTAATTGTGATAATTGTTCTAAAGTTAGTACTCCCATGGATCCTACTCGAGAAACTTGTATCAAATATCGGTAAACTGTGTCACAGCTTGAATACTCAAAAGCCATTGGCGCTTTGATGTATGCTATGACAGGCACTCGACACGATATTGCTTATGCGGTTGGAAGATTGAGCAGTTCACTAGTAATCCTAGTAGACAAAGATTGGCATGCTATAACAAGGGTGTTCAAGTACTTAAAAGGTACTATGGACTATGGTTTGTGTTATAGTGGACATCCTTCTATATTAGAAGGTTATACCGATGCTAGTTGGATCAACCAAGAAGATTCATCTTCTACTAGTGGTTGGGTGTTCTTGCTTGGAGGAGGTGTCATTTCTTGGGCTTCCAAAAAGCAGACATGTATTACACATTCTACAATGGAATCTCGAAGTTTGTAGCATTGTTGCTGTGGAAAAGAAGCGGAGTGGCTTCGGAACTTGATATATGAGATTCCATTATGGCCAAAACCGATATCACCAATGTCTATCCATTGTGATAGTGCTGCCACCTTGGCTAGGGCCTATAGTCAGATTTATAATGGCAAGTCTAGACACTTGGGTGTCAAATATAGTATGATTCGGGAGTTAATCATGAATGGTGTGATATCAGTTGAATTTGTTCGGTCGCAACAAAATTTGGCTGACCACTTGACGAAGGGGTTAGCCAGAGACTTGGTAAATAAGTCTGTAATGGGAATGGGATTAAAGTCCATTTAATCCTCTAATTGTGAGATACCCAATTCCCTTCTAATACAACGTTAGAAGCTTGAATTCAATGTGGAAAGCTCGCAGTTGGAGATTGGAACACATGTTATTATCTTTCCCAAGGTATGTGTTCGGACACTGCAAGTAAAGGTTAGGTTGAAGAATATCTTCTTAATAGTTCCTTTGAAAAATTGCAAATGCAGGTGCAAGATTAAAAGGAACTACCTATGTGGACATGAAGTTTTGCCGCTTCAAGAAGCTAGGACTTGGCTTTCTATATGTTCACTAATGGATATGGACACATGGCTTGAAATAGTGTCAAGATTAAACAAAGAGAATTGTACTGAACTTATGTGTATAGTATCTTCAGGTATTCATATGAGTTGACGGGTTCAATCGTTAGGACACCCCGATTCTCGAGTATTTCAAATGTGTATTATACTAAGATGAAAATTCAATCGCAAGATATTTTCATTTATGCATTCGTTTGTTTCGTTATTTATAAAGTTTAGTAAATCAAAGGATTACACTAAAATGGAGGGGATTTGTTGGTGATTTTAGTGTCATCAACTTGTTTTATTGTAATGATGATTTACTAGAGATCAATGTGATTCGTATTAGACTCGGATACGAGTAAGGGAAAGTGTGGAGTACACACTCGTTTGAGCTAAAACGAAGTCAACCTCGATAAAGAAGTAAAAGTTAAAGGGTAGCACATTTCTGATGTGCTCGGGCCGAGCAGAGTCCTTGACTCGGCCGAGCGAGCTTAGCAAATTGGCCAAAGTTTCGGAGTGTCTTGCTCGGCCGAGGCTTGTGCCTCGCTCGGCCGAGCGGAAGAACAACACGGCCGTGCAGTTCATAAGACACGGCCGCCAGTGCGCCTTGACGTAATTTCATAAGACATGTGTGCTCGGCCGAGCGAATCCCTTGACTCGGCCGAGCAGTTCCTGAACAGGTGCCAGTTCAAACTGAAAAGTCACATCTCTTGGCTAAAGTCATGTCTTTTGGTTATACCTTTTAACTAATACCTCTCCATCTGTATATATACAGGGATTGATCTCAGTTGTACACATATGAATAACATACAAGAGTGATACAACAATATAACGAAAGCAAACAATTCTCAAGTTTTGATTTGTTCTCTTTGCCTAGAAAACAAATTGCGTGATTGTCTTATCCCAATAAAGATTTTGTGTAACCCAGCCATTAAGGGTCGAAATACTTTATTCGGAAAGTGGATTATACACGATTCAATCACATATCCGGCCTTAGTATCAAGATCAAGACCCTATATTTCCCCTACATCCCCACGGTGACACACTGGGGCGGATAAACCCCCGGTCTAACAACTCTTGCAACTGAGTCTTTAACTCCTTCAACTCAGCCGGAGCCATTCTATAAGGCGCTTTAGAAATAGGTGTGGTACCGGACACTAGGTCAATGCAAAACTCTACCTCACGGTCAGGAGGCATAGAGTACTCGGTGGAAAACACATCACCAAATTCATTTACAACGGGAACATGAACTAATTCGGGGAACTTCTTACTTGAATCTACCACATAAGTCAAATACCCCGCACACCCTTTAGAAAGCATTTTTCTAGCCTTTAAAGCAGAAATAATATGAATGCCAAACATAGATTTATCCGCATCAAAAACAAAAGTAGGCATATCAGGCATAGCAAATGAAACTCGCTTCCTACGACAATCAACCAAAGCATGGTAATGACTCAACCAGTCCATACCAAGAATGACATCAAAGTCCCGAATTTGAAACTCTACTAAATCCGCCGGCAATACATGCCCACAAATAAACACATCACATCCATTATATACCAAAGAAGAAGTGAGGCACTCTCCCATAGGATTCGAAACCTCAAGCACATAAGGCATGAATTCAGGTAGTTTATGCAATGCAAATGCGAAATGGGACGCCACAAATGAATGGTAAGACCCGGGATCTATAAGGATGCAGGCCTTGACTCCTAAGACCGGAACAATACCTCTAATGACTGCATTAGGATCAACCTCCCCTCTTCCTAAGGCAAACACTCGCCCCTGAACCTTATCTTTAGTCTTCCCTTCATTATCTCTTTTGATTCCTCCTCTTGGTTCACCTTGCCCACTAACGGATGCTTGCCCTCGAAGCTTGGGACAATTCTTTCGAAAGTGACCATATGCTCCACACTCTAAACACTTTCCAAGCTTGCTCTAACATCTATCTTCCGAGTGACCCGACTTTTTACAAAAACCACAAATAATCCCAAACAGTCTTGAAGAAGTACGAGCCGTTGGAGTCACCACACTTCCGCCTCTTGCTACACCCGGGGCTGAAAATCTTGGTGGCCCTCTATTCTGTCCCGAACCTTATCCTTGGAACCGCTGCTTGCTTCCACTTCCACCTTCGGACTTACCCTTATGCTCTTCAATGTCATTCTCTATTCGGTAGGCTCGGTTCACTGCCCGCTTGGAAATCAGTGAAGTCGTGTGTCAATAATTGCTTTCGAAACTCTAGCCTTAACCCTTTCACGAACCGGTATACCCGCCTTTCTTCTTCTGGCACCAAATGTGGACAATAGCGAGCTAGCTCCGTAAACTTGGCCGAGTACTGCGCTACAGTCATTGTTCCTTGCTCCAGTCTTAGAAATTCCACCTCCTTCTTGTCTCTTGTCACCATCGGAATAAAGTGGTCCCGGAACTTGCGTGTGAAGTTCTCCCACGTCTGTGGTGTATGGTCTCGATCCCAACTGTCCTTCACTATGTGCCACCAATGCTCGGCCGGTCCCTCCAACTTGAAGACAACGCACCTTACCTTTTCGTCATCCGGGCTCTCCATGCTGCGAAGATCTTATTCATTGCTTCAAGCCACCTCTTCGCCTTCACCGGATCTGGGTCTCCATTGAAACTCGAGGGTGCCATCTTCACAAATTTTTCTAGTCCGTGCCCTTGCCTACCTTCCGGTTGTTGAGCTCTACCTTGATTTGCCATATTTTGTAAAAACACCCGAAACATATCCATCATTTCAGCATTAGGATTGCCATTTCCCCCTTTATTACCAACATTACCCAGTGCCCGATGCTGATCATCCTCATTCCCAGCCATTAGAACAAACACCTGCATCAAACACTTGGCGTCAGTTATCACACACTCCCCCTTAAACTAGACATCTACCCTTGACCTCTAGACGAGGCTCTGATACCAACTGTGGACTCCCCGTCCTCACTGGCCGGGTCCTCCTGTTTTAGGCCGATCTAAATAGTGCAAAATGGAATATTTATTTGACCGGCTCTAAACGATCCCCTCGTCACCACGAACAAGAATCCGCACTTGATTTTGAAAACGAAGAAGTAATGAAGGTGGTAGAATTTTTGAAAGGTAAACTAGGGTTTTGGTCTTTCATGGAGGGTTTTGAAGAAGGAGAGAATACTGAGGATTTACAAATGAGGTTTTCAAGTTATTTTCCATGGATAATTATGAAAGGTTTCAATAAGGCTCCTCCATGGTTTGAACTTTAGCAAATAACAACCTTAACTATCCCACTTTACAACAAAGCACCTCAACCTAATATAATCATTTTATTAAAAATTTCAATTATTATTATTTCACCCCACACTTTATATTTTATTCCATTTAGACCCTTTAGCATTAAAATAAATTCCTTTTCACCCTAAATTTACATAAGCTAGTTAATGACCAACCTAACTTCATATAATTCATCCAAGCATACAAATGAACACATAAAGCCAACTAATAGCATAAAATGCACAAAATGAAATACTACCACCCGAACCCCACGTGCTCAACGTGTGCTAAAATAGTGCCTAATTTTAGGGTCGTGACATGTATGCTCCTCATATTGTCAAAAACTTAATGTCTATTAGAAAATTTACTGCTGATAATTTCGTCCTGTAGAGTTTGACCTGTTTGGTTTTTCTGTGAGGATTTCCGGACGGGGAAGCGCATAATGAGATGTGACAGTCAGGGGGAACTCTATCCTATCACTTCTACTCCTATCGTGTCTTTGTCAGCTTTTATTAGTTTATCTCCTACTTTGTGGTATGATCGGTTGGGTCATCCTGGCACACCGATTGTGGATTTTCTTAAGAAAAATAAAACTATAGATTGTAGGTATTCTAGTGATAAGCATATTTGTAAGGCCTGTGTTTTGGGCAAACATGTGCGTTTTCCTTTTGAAACTTCTCAATCTTCAACTTTAATGCCTTTTGATATTACTCATAGTGATGTCTGGACATCACCTGTTTTGAGTTCTGTTGGTCATAGATATTATGTCTTTTTTCTTGATGATTACTCAAAATTTTTGTGGTTGTTTCCCATTGCTCATAAATCAGAAGTGTATTCTACGTTTCTTTCGTTCCGTGCGTTTATTAATACTCAATTTGAGTGTAACATTAAAACCTTTCAAAGTGATAATGGGCGTGAGTTTGATAATACACACTTTTGGAAATTTTGCACCCAAAATGGTCTATCTTTTCGTCTATCTTGTCCATATACTTCACCTCAGAACGGGACGGCTGAAAGAAAAATTAGAACCATCAACACATGGTACATTCCATGTTACACCATGTATCTCTTCCACCATCTTTTTGGCATCATGCGTCATGTATGGCCACATATTTACTCAATATATTGCCTAACAAGTCTTTGTCCTATATATCTCCCCTTCAAATTCTCTATGTGAAGGATCCGTCATATAAACATATACGTATCTTTGGGTGCCTTTGCTACCCTTTGTTTCCTTCCACCACAATAAAAAACTTCAAGCTCGCTCAACACCTTGCGTGTTTCTCGGGTTTCTTCTAATCATAGAGGTTTTAAATGCTATGACATATCATCTCGCAAAATAATTATTAATAGGCATATTATCTTTGACGAAAGTCAATTTCCGTTTGCGGCTTAGTTCAAACCATCAACATTCTCTTATAATTTCCTTGATGATAGTCCGTCTCACTTTCTTCTTCAACAATGGGCACAACATAGCCAATCTGGTCCATCTCCTAGCCTCACTGCCTCGGCTACAGATACCCAACTACAGGCTGCCCAAATTGTTCCTGTACCACTCCAGCCACTCCAACCGACCTCGCCCCAGCCTGTGTCGCCTGGGCTGTCTTACGATGGGCCAGCCCATCCTCCTCCTTCTCCCATTCCAGCCCTTTCTCCTCTATCTCATACTCAACCAGGTATGGCCTCTCGCCCTGGAATAGTTACTCGCAATCAAATGGGCATTTTTAAGCCCAAAGTCCCGTTCAATCTTCACGTTTCTTTATCAAAATCTCCTCTTCCTAAAGATCCAATTTCCGCTCTAAATGGCCCAAATTGGAAACTTGCTATGATAGATGAGTTTAATGCTTTAATTGATAATAAAATGTGGGAGTTGGTGCCCCGTCCCCCTGATACTAATGTGATCCGTTCAATGTGGATTTTTACACATAATCACAGGTCGGATGGCTCCTTTGAACGACACAAGGCCCAGTTGGATTGTGATGGTAAGAATCAGAAAGTTGGAATCGATTGTGGGGAAACTTTCAGTCCCGTAGTTAAACCGAGTACCATTCGGACAGTGTTGAGTCTTTCTCTATCAAAAAAATGGTCTATACATCAACTTGTTGTAAAGAACGCATTTTTACATGGGGACCTTGAGGAGACAGTATACATGCATCAGTCGTTAGGGTTTTGAGACAAACGCTTTTCGAATCATGTTTGTTTACTACAAAAGTCCCTGTATGGACTTAAGCAGGCACCTCGAGCATGGTACAAGCGATTTGCAGATTTCGTGACTACCCTTGGTTTTGTTCAGAGTCGGTCAGATAATTCTCTATTTATATTCCATCAAGGTAACTCCATGGCGTATCTGTTGGTATATGTTGATGATATAATCTTGACAGCGTCTTCGGATTCTCTATGCACTTCGTTCATTTCAAGATTGAGCTCCGAATTTGCCATGAAAGATTTGGGACCATTGAGTTATTTTTTGGGTATTTCGGTAACGCGGCAGAATGGGAATTTATTTCTCTCGCAATGACGATATGCCTCGGAAATAGTAGAGCTTGCTGGTATGTCTCTTGTAAACCGTCCCTTACACCGGTTGACACCAAACCAAAGCTCGGCATTCAACTGCTGGTTCCTTATTTTTGGACCCTACTCTTTACCGTAGCTTGGCTGGGGCATTACAATATCTGACTTTTACTCGTTCGGACATCCAATATGTTGTTCAACAAATCTGTTTATTTATGCATGCACCACATGAGGCACACATGCAGGCACTTAAACGGATTATACGGTATGTTCAAGGTACTATTGGATATGGTCTTTATTTATATTCGTCGTCGATCTCATCGTCAGTGTCTTATACCGATGCCGACCGGGCAGGTTGCCCGGATACGAGACGGTCTACGACTGGTTACTGTGTTTTTCTTGGAGATAATCTTATCTCTTGGTCTGCCAAGAGGCAAGCAGTTTTATCTCGCTCTAGTGCAGAAGCGGAATACCGGGGTGTGGCGAATGTAGTTTCCGAATCATGTTGGCTACGTAATTTATTGCTAGAGTTGAAATGTCCAATTCATCACGCTACATTGGTTTATTGCGATAATGTGAGTGCTGTTTATCTTTCGGGAAATCCGCTTCAACATCAACATACTAAACACATTGAAATGGACATTCACTTTGTTCGTGACAAGGTCGCAAAAGGGGAAGTCCGAGTTTTACATGTTCCTTCTCGTCATCAGATAGCGGACATTTTTACCAAGGGTCTACCTCTAGTTTTGTTCGAATATTTTCGAGACAGTCTTAGCGTTCGTTCCTCTCCCGTTTCGACTATGGGGGAGTGTTAAACTATATCACTATATCCCGTCTGTTCCAGATTATTAGGATTAGATTCTATATGTTAGGGATATATAGTGTAGTTATTGTAGATATAGTTTTAGTATTATACATGGATTAGGACTCTTCTTGTAAACCTTATTTAAGGTAATTGTAAATGATGAATCAAACACGAAAAATAATTCTTTTAGATATGTATAAAATGAAATATGATAAAGGGCAGAAAAAATAAGATGTAGTGGTGGTGTGAGATCCACGTAATGCGATTAAATAAATAAAAGGAGGTCCAACCTGGCATTGGGTATATTTCACATGCTGTGTCGGAACAGAAAAAGCTAGTTGGAGCGGTGGCGTGAGTGAGTTCCATGTAATGCGATTAAATAGATTAAGCAAATGCATGTTTGACATTGTATACCCTACGTGTGTTGTAACGAAGCAGAAAAAGCTGAATGTATCGTTGGTCTGAGATATATGTAATGCGATTAATTATATAAAACAAAGGCATGTCTGACATTGTATATCCTATGTATATATGTATGTATGTATGATGTAGAAAAAGTTAACTACAGGGATAGTGTGAGATTCGTGTAATGTAATGCAGTTAGTTAAAGGAAGTCGTGCCTGACATTTTATACCCCATCCATTCATCAAATGGATTTGAAGATAATCGAAGAGAGTGGCCAGGCTGTGAAATAAAGAGTTTGACTGTGTGTTGTGGCATTTAGGGAACCCACCCAGCTTTCTTCTGAGACTCAAACTTGGCCAACAACCAACACTGGCCCATTTTTTACTTCCAAGCGTAACATGGATCCTGACTACCATGGCAGGCCCTCTCCACTTGAATTCAGGGCGGGTGCAACTGAATTGCCTAGCTGCTAACAATTTGGATCAAAAACTTTTCAAAATTGACGGACAATTAAATTTTGATACACAGAGTAATTTGGTCCAAAAATCATTTGTTTTTGAATGAACAAAAATTTCATTGGATGCGTAAATTGTAAGTTGTTGGGATCGCGATCACCACACCATCACGAATTTATTTTTGGATAACCCCGAAAGCTTCATTTGATGTGGCGCTATGGTCCAAATTGTGCGCTTCCTCTGGTCCATATCTAGCGAAAGCTTGTACCAACCACCGATATGGTACGCGTACCTAATTACTACCACCATCAGTACGGTCTACCCTGGTCGAACCCATCCGAACCACCACTATCCACGTTATTATGATATTGTTCGCTTTATTTTTAGCCCCACAAATTTGTTTTTGGTTAACCATCAAAATACCTCATTCTAATATAATGAAATAGATGGGTGTTGTTATGTGAAAATACGAATGAAATGGTGATTGCATCTTGTATTGGAGAAGCTATGGAAGTTGAAAGTAAAAAGATGCAACCAAGGCTGTATCTAATTATTTATTTTCCTTCAACTAGTATCTAATAAAAAAAAAAAGATAGTCTCATTAGGTTAATATTAATTTGACAAAAAAAATTCCCACATTTTAAATAGATACTGGGCTGGGCATCCCTCGCCCACAAAGGGACATGTTTGAATCTTCTGGAGCGGTGCCAAAATCCATGAATCTTATATGTACAGAAGAGATGGTATGTATCAAAACCCTTGTTTGGCTGTACAAGCAGAATCTACCCATGAAATAAATTTTAAAATAGGAAGAAAAATAACTAAGCTTGTCCAAAAAGTACAAACAAATGTACAGAAGAGATGGTATATGTATCAAAATACTAATCATCTCATGTCTAAAGTGCCAACGATTTCCTTCCGGAGGTTCACGGTTCGAATACCCTTCTCCCCCATGTTGAAATTTCACTCGAGGGCTCGTGCATGTGTATCATGTGTCCTGCTTAGTCACTAAGTAAGGACATTTTGCTCGGTCGGGCCAGGTTTTGATTGTTTTTTAAATAACCATCCGAATAAATGTCGAAACAGACCCGAAAAGTCCCAAAAATTGCGTATTTTTGGAAAAGTGATATTTTCACGTATTTGAATGTGTGTTTAATACACTTTCATTTTGAATGCTCGGGGCAGTTCTGGAAAGTCTCGTTAACTTGAAAAGTGTGAGTTAACGGATTGTAAGATCCGGGTTTGGGTAGTTACAGAGACGCCTCAAGGAACAATCTCAAATCAGGGCGAGACGCCCCAAGGAACAGTCTCAACACAGGGCGAGACGCCCCAAGGAATAGTCTCAACACAGGCCATGACGCCCCAAGGAATAGTCTCAACACAGGGCGAAACGCCCCAAGGAACAGTCTCAAATCAGGGCGAGACGCCCCAAGGAATAGTCTCAACTCAGGGCGAGACGCCCCAAGGAATAGTCTCAACACATGGCCAGACGCCCCAAGGAACAGTCTCAACTCAGGGCGAGACGCCTCAAGGAATAGTCTCAACACAGGGCGAGACGCCCCAAGGAACAGTCTCAACTCAGGACGAACGCCTATGAATAGTTCCCCACAGGTCGAGGTCCCTCAAAATTTCCCTCACACACGAACTACGATCATGCTTGATTCTCATTCGGGATATGTAGGAATCATATCAAAGGGTCCAGCCATCCGACCTAAACGGTCACCTCGGACACCACCACGTCCTTATACACGACACAAATCTCAGTCAGAGGATACCGCCACATCCTCATGCACGACAAACTCACCTCACACACGAACTACGATCATGCTTGATTCCCATTCGGGATACGTAGGAATCCTACCAAAGGGTCCAGCCATCCGACCCAAGCGGTCACATCAGGACACCAACACGTCCACCTCACTTCGGACGCCACCACGTCCTCACGTTCGACCAACATGGTCACCTTCCCTCTCCCGACAAGAAATCCAGATCGGGACCCTTATCTTTATCGACGACCCCACTTCCTTCATAAGTAACGTCGCCAAGGGGCTTCTATAAGTACCCCAATCTGGATCGCTCCCCATCCGAGCACACGAAAAACACCGCGGACTCACGCAAACGTGATCCCGAAGATCCGTAACCTCCAAAAAGTCCAAAATCACCAACCAAACCAAGGTAGGACCCTTTCGGGATAAAATGGAACATAAAAACTTTTCAGAAATTACAAAAAATAGTCATCCTGCAAAAGTGTCTGTACGGACCACTTTGCAGGGTGAAAATAATCATGAAAAAATCCCCTTAAAGTCCACAATATTCCCTCAAATTCGGGAAAACCAAAAAATTGGTTTTGCATAAGTGCCCGCGCGGACCATATTGCAGTTTTTCTAGGCCTATAAAAAGAGGGCTCCCCCTCTCATTTTCTTCACACCTCCCTTCTCTCCTCCCTCCCCCCAGTAAGCTGGGACAAATCTAAGGCATCCCGAGCCTCTCCGGCCCTTCTCGAGGCCTCCCGAGCCTTTTCGAGGAGCTTCGAAGCCCTGCCGAGCCGTCTCGAGATGCTCCCGAGCCATCCTGAGGTGCTCCTGAAGCATCCCAAAGCCCTGCCGGTCCATCTCGAGCCATCTCGAGCCATTCCGAGGCATCCCAAAGCCCTGTCGGTCCATCCCGAGCAATCCCGAGGCACGCCGAACCTCTGCCCAAATACACTGAGCAATCTCGAGGCACACCGAACCTCTACCCGAATACACCTAGCAATCCCGAGGCACGCCGAACCTCTGCCCGAATACACCTAGCAATCTCGAGGCACACCGAACCTCTACCCGAATACACCTAGCCATCCCGAGGTACGCCGAACCTCTGCCCGCATATACCTAGCCATCCCGAGGCACGCCGAAGCTCTGTCGGTCCGTCTCGAGCTATCTGAAAGCATCCCGAAACTCTGACGGCACACACCGGTCCGCCTCGAGGCAATCCCGATCCATCCGGTTAGTCCCGAAACACTATTCACACTCAATCAAACACATTCTCCAGCGGAAGATAGACACGAATCAACATTGGTAAGGTCTCCTTCCCAATCTCTTTCAATTAATTTAAATACTTAAATACATAGCATACAATGTAGACATCATCTTCAAAATGCATTTTTAAAAGCACACACACACATACAACTTTTAAAGAAAGATGGGTATTGAAAGACTCGTGTATACGAGGCGACTCGGGTGAGCTCTACTATTCTCTTCTCGAGGCGTAACCTGACCTCCGAACTCAAAAATCTCATCACACAACAAACAAAAACAAACTGCCTTTTATCAAAGTTTTGGGCGCAATCAAAACGGTGTAGTGACTATCCGAGAAAAACGAAGCACGGCCTCGACAGCGCGAGATGTCCGGTCCGCGCGCCGGATCCGAGTAATTTCACCCGTGACCGCGGTCAGTAAGGGTTGGTTCCAGCCTTTTTGTCCCCCTAGCTTGACTAGCTAGAGATTTTGTACAAACTCCTTGGGTGAACCTTTGGGAGCCTTCCTCTAGGGGGACACCACCGTTGGCCTCCAGCTCTACCAACTTTAGTTGGGCATCATTTATGGCCATGGCCTCAGCCACGAGCCTAGCCCTCTCAGCTAGAGATTGGTTTCTATTGAGTATCAACTTAGGAGTGATAAAATAGGTGAGGTTTTTTGTACTTGAATTTTTGGGGGCTTTTTCTCTACGGGCAGGCTCAAGCTTCTCTCTAAGGTCTCTTTGATAATGAGAAAGAGATCCTTGACTGACAAAACGGCCACCCAACCTAATAAAGGCTGAGGTGCTTGGTCTGACAGGGTTTAGTTAGGAGGGAGAAGTTTGATTATTACCCTGAGTAGTGAGGAAACCAGCATTTTGATGAGGAGTGCCAGTCATTTTCAAAGGATAAAAAGCTAAAATGTTGTTTTTTGGATGTAAGTGTTTGTAAAATTGGTTGTTTCGAAAAGACACAAGATTACACGAGAAAAATTAAAGTGTTCCCGGCAATGGAACCACTGATGACGCCACTATATAGATATCTGGCTTGTATGAGATGATTGTACCTATAACACAACAAAAACAAGAAGCATCATTAGAGATCAAGCCGGAGTTTAATCCAGCTCAGGCCCTCGGGTGTGAGAGTAAGATCTCAGAGGGTTTAATAAATGAGAATAAGACTTGGAATATCTTAGTGTGTTGTGTGTTAGGGTTTAGACAATGTGGCTTACAATGCTGATTTTACACTTACTTTGTCCTTGGGGACAAGGGATAGTATATATAGTATGAGGGACTCGTTGACGACGTCAGCACTGGAGGAGATATTTGTCTTTTGACCTAGGATACATGTTCGCACATGTTTGACTCGTACAATAAAGTGAGGATTACTATAGAGGGATGCATTTGATTGGAAAAGGACATGGGGAGCAAGCGAGAGTTGGTGCGGTGCCTTACGCGTATGATAGGCGCCTAAGCCTCCATTTAATGTGATGGAGATAGGTCTGTCCTTGGTGTCTGAGTAGGTACGGCCCCTTGTCTTACTAGCCTTGACTTTAACCGGGAGTCTGGTGAGAAAATTGGGAGTCTGGTATAAGATCGTGGTCAACATAGTCAACGCGGTATTGGATAACCACGATCATGGCTGGCGCGGTCATCTTGTTGACGGTATTTGTGATCGCGGTCTTGATGTCCGCGGTATTGGATATGACACGTCATATTTGGCATTTGGACCAGATCGAGCTTAGGCCCGGTACGAAAGATCCGGGCTCATTAGTGGCCCCTAGCTTCGGGTATGGAGTCATTCATGGTCTGAGGGAGGAGCTATATATGTGAAGCTCGGTTTGCGGTCAGATCTTTTTTGCTGTCACCAGTGTTGTGCATTTTCATTGATCTTGCTTAGACTCCCTTGCTGTGGCGCACGTGATGAGCACGTGAGGGGAGTTTGGTAGAAGTTGATCTTGCTTAGACTCCCTTGCTGTGGCGCACGTGATGATCACCAATACGGGTCAACCCGTATTGGTTGGGCTTTAAATAACAAAAAATAAAAATCGTGCAAGCGTTTAAAACGGATAATTTCATACTAATGTGAAGGGATGATCACGATCCCAACATATAAACAAACAATATCATACTAATGTGAAATGATGATTAACATCCCAACATATAATATAGGATTAAAAGATAGATGATTAAAAGTGTTTCATATTTATCCAAATGATTTTGACTTGATATGTATAAAAGTGAAATATGATAAAGGGCAGAAAAAATAAGATGTAGTGGTGGTGTGAGATCCACGTAACCGATTAAATAAATAAATGGAGGTCCAACCTGGCATTGTGTATCTTTCACATGCTGTGTCGGAATATAAAAAGCTAGTTGGAGGTAATCTTATCTCTTGGTCTGCCAAGAGGCAAGCAGTTTTATCTCGCTCTAGTGCAGAAGCGGAATACCGGGGTGTGGCGAATGTGGTTTCCAAATCATATTGGCTACGTAATTTATTTCTAGAGTTGAAATGTCCAATTTATCACGCTACATTGGTTTATTGCGATAATGTGAGTGCCGTTTATCTTTCGGAAAATCCGCTTCAACATCAACATACTAAACACACTGAAATGTACATTCACTTTGTTCGTGAGAAGGTCGCAAAAGGGGAAGTCCGAGTTTTACATGTTCCTTCTCGTCATCAGATAGCAGACATTTTTACCATGGGTCTACCTCTAGTTTTGTTCGAAGATTTTCGCGACAGTCATAGCATTCGTTCCCCTCCCGTTTCGACTGTGGGGGAGTGTTAAACTATATCTCTATATCCCAACCGTTCCAGATTATTAGGAATAGATTCTATATGTTATATGTTAGGGATATACTCCCTTCGTCCCAGCCCAATTGATACTTATTTTCTTTTTGGTCCGTCCCAGCCCAATTGATACTGTCCAAAATGGAAGGGAATCTTTACTATTTTCCCCCACTCATTCTCTCTCCTATTTCATTTTTACACTCACAACATTCTCTCTCTTAACTATTCCTCCCACTCATTCTCTCTCCTATTTAATTTTTCATACTCACAACATTTTCTTCCACTTTTTCTCTCTCTTACTTTTCCTTAATCTGTGTGCCCAAAATTTTGGTATCAGTTGGGCTGGAACGGGGGGAGTATAGTATAGTTATTGTAGATAGAGTTTTAGTATTGTACATAGATTAAGACTCTTCTTGTAAACCTTATTTATGGTAATTGTAAATGATGAATCAAACACGGAAAATAATTCTTTTAGATATGTATAAAAATGAAATATGATAAAGGGCAGGAAAAAATAAGATGTAGGGGTGGTGTTGTTGGGATGTGGAGTCAAAACCATGAATAAAGGAATTTGAACCGCGGTCGGAGGAGTTGGTGAAGAAAATCGTCGAAGGGGACTGTCGAGCTGGGCGACCGCCCAAGGTGGTGATGGGCGACCGCCCAGTTGTACAGAAGATTGGGCTCGGGGAATTTCCAACTTGGGCGACCGCCCATGGCGTGGTGGGCGACCGCCCACGTGTCGGGAAGGATATTTCTGCAGCTGATTTGTTTCCTACTTTGACAAGATCTCTTCTTGCTTTGGTGATTCCTTTTGATAGTAGTATTTGGATAGAAAGAAGATTACTTTCTTGAGTAGGAATTCGAATATTACTAGGATTTGATTTATTGTTTCCTATAAATACATGTGATAGCCTAGAAACAAATTGTAACATCTGAAAATATTAGAGAGAATATTTTGGCTTGGTAGCGCCCCCGGACGTAGTTGTTGTTGCAACGAACCGGGTTAACAATTCTTGTGTGTTCCTTTGTGTGTGATTTACTTTTCGTGTGTGTTACTCTTATTATTACTCCAAGCTTGGGCCGTTCCGCTGCGTGAATTCACAACAACTGGTATCAGAGCTTTTGGTTTTGTCGAATCATTGCTTGGGTTATCTTTTGCCATGGATTTATTGGGAGCTTTGGAGGATGGTAATAAGTTGTTGATCGAAAAGTTTGATGAGACGGATTTCAATTTTTGGAAGACACAAATCGAGGATGTTCTATGGAACAAGGATTTGTATCTACCATTAAAAGAAAAGCCGGCGGACATAGAGGAAGCAAAATTCGAAATCATGGATCGGAAAGCGTTAGGGCTTGTTAGGCAAACGTTGACCAAGGATGTGGCGAAAAATGTTTTGGAGGCGAAGACTACCATGGAGATGTTAGAGATGTTGGCGAGCATGTACGAGGCACCATCGGCGGCGAATAAAGCTCATCTAATGAGGAAGCTGTTGAACATAAGGATGGTGGAAGGCATGTCGGCAACAAAGCATATAAGTGAATTCAAATCTACTGCGACCCAACTATCTTACGTGGCTGTTACTCTTGATGACGAGGTACTAGCGTTGATTTTACTTTCTTCTTTGCCGGAAAGTTGGGATACGACTGCGATAGCAGTTAACGTTTCAACAGGAAAAGTGAAGTTGAAGTTTTCGGATGTCGTTGATGTGATTCTTGGCGAAGAAATTCGTAGGAAGAGCAAGGGTGGGACATCGGGGCTAGCACTAAATGTCGGTGAAAAGAGTAAGGGTGGCAAGAAGGTGATTACTTGCTATGATTGTGGGGAGAAGGGACACTTTAGGAGAAGTTGTCCGAAGCGGTCAGGCAGAGCGAGGGAATTGAATGTTGCTGAGGAGATAGTGGATGCATTAATCTTGGGTGGGAGCAGTTCAACAGATTCGTGGGTTTTGGATTCGGGCTCGACGTTTCATTCATGCACTAGTGCAGAAAGAATGGAGCAGTATGTTCCGGGTGATTTTGGGGTTGTTCGTTTGGGAAACGATAATCCTGTCAAGGTCATTGGAAAAGGGGTCGTTCGGGTCAAGGCAACGGATGGGACTGTTTTGCGGCTACGTGATGTGCGACATATTCCGGATTTGAAGAGGAACTTAATTTCCATAAGGCAACTTGATAAGGAGGGTTGTGTGGTGACCTTCGGTTGTGGGACATGGAAGGTAAACCGCGGAGCTAGCTTGGTGGCTCGTGGCGGCTGGAAAATATGTTGTATACCACATGCAACATGAGTCGTTGGGGGAAACGAAGGCGCATCCCAATGATGAATGGTGGTGGCCGAGATCGCCATGGTGGGAGAAATTTCACTAAACGGTATGTTGGTAGAAAATTGGGTAATGAAGTCGGCCGACGTGGAGCCAATTTGGCCAACATGGGAGCGGGATCTAGAACGGTGATGCGATGGGTTGCAAAGAACACACGAAGGTTCCAAGCTTGTGATTGTGTGGGGCACGTGGATTCGCGCTGTTCAGGATCGATAGTTAGCAAGCAAGTGAGCGGGGATGTGCAGGGAGGATCATTCGGAATGAAGACTCGGAGCATGGTAGAACCGACAGTTATGTTGAAGCGTAGCTCAGCTTCAACTCACTTGGATAACTAGACAAGAGGCCGGGCGCTACCAACGCAATAGCTGGCCACTGAAATTTGTTTCAAGAGAGGTATCATGGATGGTTTGTCTCCAGGTGGGAGATTGTTGGGATGTGGAGTCAAAACCATGAATAAAGGAATTTGAACCGCGGTCGGAGGAGTTGGTGAAGAAAATTGTAACGACCCTAACCCTAGACACTAATTTAGCATCATATTGTGTGCTTTTAATATTATTGTTAATATTATGTGTCCATTTTATATCCTTGATTTCTTATATTAGGATGAGATGATTGGGAAATAAATAATGTTCTTGGAAGAAGTATAAAAATAGAAATGGATAAAATAAATAAAATGTGGGTAGTTAGATTTATTTGTGTAGGGGCTTTGGTGTAGTAGGGGAAAGACTTTTATTAAAAATGGTATGGGGGGCCATACCCCTTAAATCCCTCCCCTTTCACCTCCTTAGTCAATATTCCCCATACCCCTCCATACTCCTTCATACTTTTCCATACTCTTCCTCCTTTTCCCTCACCATTCTTCTTACTTCCTCCTACATCATCCATGGAAGCCTTCTCTTCAACCTCATTCTTCTCAAAATCATAACTAAGCCAATTCTTCTCCATTTGAAGATTTAATTGTACTTTCGTGTTCGGGATGAAGAGGGGAGCACATTGAGCTAAGAAGATCCTTAATCCACTTCATAATTGCTAGGTAAGTTATTATGACTTCTTTCTAAATATTGCACATTTTATGTGTTAATGAATGTTTTGTGAAAAGAAAAAGGATGTGGTATTTTTAAATAAGGTTATTTGAGTAAGTTGGGTTAATTAAGGATGAATTGATTTTAGTATGAAATGGGGGTTTAAGTTGGAAGAATAAGGGTATAAAGAAAATAAAAGGTTGATGACTTTAATGTTGATCTTGTTATATTGATGATTGTTTATGCTTTGGAAACTTTATAAGAGTTGAGTGATTTGGTAAATGAAATAGAATGAGGTTAATGTTCATGGAAGATGATTTAGAATGTATGAAATGGGTGGAAGAATTAGTGATAAATAATCTAAGCTTACATTATTTTGGGTTTACATGATTTAGGATGAACTTTGTAAAGCTAGGAAATCCTCTTGGTGTTCTTGAAATTAGGGTAGATAAAAAGAAAAGGAATTGAAGCTAGGTAGAAGAGTTGGAATCTGGGAAATTTCTGGATGGGCACTTGGGCGGTCGCCCAAGGGGGCATGAGCGGCCGCCCATGCTGCCAGGAACTTACCTACCTTGGAAACCCTCTTGGGCGGTCGCCCAAGAGGTGTGTGCGGTCGCCCAAGAGGGCAGGAACTAGTATACATTTGGAAACCCACTTGGGCGGTCGCCCAAGTGGTATGGGCGGTCGCCCAAGACCCAGAAACTCACTTTAAATCTGAACCAAAATTAGTTTAGCAATCTTATTTGATCACTTATAAATTATGCTCCCACTTGGTAAATTGAGCTTGCACCCTCATAGAGGCCTTGTGTTATTGTACAATGACTATGTAGGAATGGTTTATGATGCATAGTGGTCTTACTTGCCCCTATCCTTGGTGATTAGTTGGAAATAGTGTAGAAGTCATAGGTTTCACTATTGAGTTAATTGGAGATGAGCATGTATCGCCTTGTGGCATTATTATTCCAAATTGTTGAATTATTGATTTTGTGGATACCTTAATATCCTAAGTATGGATTATTTGGCAAGTTGATGTGTTGTATCCCAAGTGTGGATTAATTGGTATTGTTATATGGTATCCCAAATGTGGATTATTTGGTTATATTGTTACCATTACTTGAATTCATATTCATTAATGATATTATGCATAGTGTATTAAATGGTTGTTGCACTATGGTATTGATTAGCATGAGTATACATTACCATGTTGTTATATTATTATCCCGTTTTGTGGATTTTATTTCAAGTATCTATTATGTGCTTGAACGTGTTGATATTCGGGGGTATGATGGAATTCAACCAATTATGGATTTGTTCTATAAGTGATTGAAGGTTCATCATACCTGGGACCGTTCCCCTCTGTGGCCACAGAGTGGGCTGTGCAAGCTACTGTATTGAGCCAAAAGCCTTACGGTTATGCTGCGATTTGGTGTACCGGTGGAATGCTCTGTATGAAGCCAAAAGCTTTACAGTAGCGCTGATATTATATGATACTCTGAATAAGGGTCATATAAGTATCCTATTTTCTTATATGGATCTCTGGGGTATGAGACCTATAAGCGGTGAATGTGCATGGGGGCAATTCACCAAAGAGCGGAGTTTTACTCCCACGTTGTACGACTTATTGTTCAGACGGAAAAGGTAAAATGAGGTAACGTAAGGTGTTTATCGCTTTCATAATGTGTTATGTGCTACCATGCTATGTGTTGCATCTTGTTTGGCATCTTGCTGCATTCATAATAGCTTATTGAGATTTATTCTCACCCCTTCCCTTTTACTGCTTTAGATTGTGCTGAGACAGGTGACCTGTGACGACCCCAACCCTAGGCACTCATTTTAAATATTAAATTATATACTTTTAATATTAATATCAACCTTATGTGTTTATTTTATATCTTTAAATTTCTTATATTAGGATAAAATGATAAGGAATAAATAGTGTTCTAAAGGAAAAATAATAATTGGAAATAAATAAAGTAATAGAATGAAGTGGTAATAAAATGGACAAATAAAATGTTATGGATTGGGAGAATGTATTTAAATTAATGAAAGAATTTTTGTAGGGAGTGTGTGGAGTGGGGGACAACTCCCCTAAAAACCCTCCCCAAGCCTCCTAGCATCCGGCCCCCCTCCCCCTTAAACCATCTACACACTCCACCTCCCCTCCTTCTTCATCATTCTTCATCTTCTTCTTACTTTCTCTCCATGAACTTCCATGGAAAGCCCCTCCATTCCAAGCTTTGTAGTTAGTCCATTCATACACCATTTTCAAGTCTAAAAGCATTTTTGAAATTGGATCATCTAGAGGATCAAATCAAGCTTAGAAGATCATCATTCCATTCTAAAATCCCAAGGTGAGTTATTATGACTTCTTTTCTTTGTATGCTCATAAATGATTTGATGTTGTGATTGTTATTATAATGGTTGTTTGATACCTTGGAAACCTTCTTGGAGTTTGGGAATTAGTTAATGTTATGGAATGTTATTGTTGTTCATAAGAAATGATTAAGAGTGTAAGAAAATGTGTTGAGTTGGATTAAGATGATTAATTCATGCCTTGGAAACTTTAATGGGGGATGGATGTTTAGTAAATGAGATAGGTTGAAGTTAATGTTCAAAGAAGAAAATCTAGAAAGGTTAAACATGAAATGGGTGGGAAATTAAGTGGTAAATAATCTAAGTATATGTTATCTTGGGTTTGGATGATTTAAGATGAGATAAGTAAGGTTAGAATCCTTCTTGGGTGTTCTTGAATAATCAATGGTAGAGGGAAGGAAGAACTAGGGTTAAAGGGGTTAAAAACCTAAGTTTGGGCTGGCAGGAGGCTTGGGCGGTCGCCCAAGGGGGCTGAGCGGCCGCCCATGCTGGCAGAAACTCTCATTTCCTTGAAAACCCTCTTGGGCGGTCGCCCAAGAGGTTTGGGCGGTCGCCCAAGACCCCAGAAATCCTAACTTCAATTCTGAACCAGAATTCGTTTAGCAATCTTGTGATGGTCATAACTTAATCATATTAAATCGGAATTGGATGGTTCTTGGGTCTAAATTGGGTGTTTTTCTGAGTACTTTCTGAATGTGATGGTTTCATAGCTAAAGAAGTTATCCTTATGTCCCAAAAAATCTGATTTGGTTACAGCAGGTAGTATTGTACGTTAGAAGTTGAGTGGAAATTGAATAAATCATAGTCAATTCATACGGACTCGAAATTGGATGGTTCAAGAGTCCAAATTGAGTATTTTTAGGTGATCTCTCAAATGGAATTGGTTTTATAAACTAATTATGTAATGATCATTTCCAGATATTCTATTTTACCATGTGACTATATTGTTTATCCCCTTTGTGGATTATTTGGCAAGTGTTATGTGGCTCCCCAAGTGTGGGATAATTGACAAGTTGTATGTTTATCCCAAGTGTGGATAGGTTTATTATAGGGTTATATTGTTATCCCATTTGTGGATTTATTGATGATATTGTACCTTACTTGGAATGTTATACATTGTTGGAACTATGCATAGTGTGTTACATGATTATTGCACTATGGTATGGATTTAGCATGAGTATATTTTACCATGTGGTTATATTTCTCATCCCGTTTGTGGACTATATTGCAAGTATCTATTATGTGCTTGAACGTGTTGATATTTAATGTGAATGGGGGTATAATGGATTTCAATCGGTTATTGATTTGTTCTCTAAGTTGATTGAAGATTCATCATACACTGTGACCTCTCCCCTCTGCGGCCACGGGCGGGGTTCGGCTTCTATGGATATGTGCGGTCGGTTCATAGGAATGCCGATGTCTTATATTTTCCCCGAAAAACGGGTCTTATAAGATGTGAATATGCTTAAGCGGTTCACGGAGATGAGTTATAAGCATAACTGTCTCGGTTACATGATATTGGGTACAGTGGATATGCATTCACGAGACATAGTGGAGTATTGATACCCACGGTTATACGACTTATTGTCGACGGGAAAGGTAAATAAAGGTAACGGAATGTGTTTCTTGTTTTACCAATATGTGAGACGTGCTCCGATTATGTGTTGCATCTTATACGGCATTTCTTTGCATTCATAATAGCTCATTGAGATTTATTCTCACCCCTCTCCCTTTACTGTTTTAGATTCCGAGACAGGTGGACCGACCAAGTAAGGGCGGAAAGGAGTTTAGAAGTGGTATTTTGGGAATTGTCGGGTTATGTTAGATTGGTGTAGAAAGTGTATTTTTGTATAATTCACTTATGGAGTTTGTATTTATAAATCTTAATTTTATGTTATAACCAATGCCTTTTTGTAACTAAGATAGTTTCTTACTTCCTAAGTTAGTCAACTATTGCTCCTTGGTGAAAAGGTGTAGAGTTATTTTGAAATGGTTTTTAACAATTGTTTTTATATTTGAAAGTTAAATAAAAAGTTTTAAAAGTGTAGGAAATTTGGGTTAGTTTGAGGACGCTCCAGCTCGGGACACGTGTAGGTTCCGGGCCGGGGTCCTCACATGACCTGAACCAGTGAGGCCGGAGAAAGAGTTTGGACTTTCGCTTTTGGGACTTATCAGGATAGGTATATGAGTGGGTTGTCGGGTGTCATATTTAAGTTTTACTCTTCTACAAGTTGGAAGGAAAACTCTTTTGTCAAACAATGTTAATTAGGATTTTCAATGTAATAAATCAAGTATGGTTATTAAAGTATTTGTTTAAATTCCTCCAAGTGGAGATATTATTATTTGATTTTGTTTATGGAAAATTTAGAATTGGTTTTCTTGTAAAGGCAAATAAATGTTTTAAAAATCTAAGATGGGTTTTCTTAGTTTGAGCTTCTCAAGCTCGGGACACGCGTTAGGTCCCGGGTTGGGGTGCTCACAAAAATCGTCGAAGGGGACTGTCGAGCTGGGCGACCGCCCAAGGTGGTGATGGGCGACCGCCCAGTTGTACAGAAGATTGGGCTCGGGGAATTTCCAACTTGGGCGACCGCCCATGGCGTGGTGGGTGACCGCCCACGTGTCGGGAAGGATATTTCTGCAGCTGATTTGTTTCCTACTTTGACAAGATCTCTTCTTGCTTTGGTGATTCCTTTTGATAGTAGTATTTGGATAGAAAGAAGATTACTTTCTTGAGTAGAAATTCGAATATTACTAGGATTTGATTTATTGTTCCCTATAAATACATGTGATAGCTGTTGGGGACGGATTTTTCACTATATGTATATGGTTGGCATCTTAAGCAGGTCAACATGTCAAGACGCCTCAACATCCTGATCTCCACAACTTGACCTCTACAACTTGACCTCTACAACTTGACCTCCACAACTTGGTCTACAACTTGGTCCACAAGTTGACTTTTTACAAGTTGACTTTTTACAAGTTGACTTTACATGTTGAGTTCACATCTTGGACCGACATCTTGGCTCAACGTCTTCATCAACATCTTGAAGTCGGACCAACTTGGGAGCAGTTTTGCGGTTCCTATTTTTTAGGAGATACTTGTGCACTCATAGAAGACCAATTCAACCACGACTCTTCACCAACCACCATCAACAGTCATGCCCGAAATCTTCTCCTCAGTAACTCCATCATGCCTAGTTTTTAGGGATTTGATTATTATCTTTTTATTTTACCCTTATTATAAATAGGGGTATGGAGATTATGAAAAACACATGTATTTTCACACACTCACACTCTTGTAATCTCTCTCCATACTTCCGAGCTTGTAACTCACCGATCATAGTAAAACTTTGGTCAAGGTAGGTTCCAAAACCTCCCGAGGTTTTATGCCGGCGAACGAGTTGTTCAAGGGCTTTCCTCGTCAAAATCCTTTGTCATTTTCATTTTGATTACACACAAATCTATATTCCAATTCACCCAATTCTTTCCTTGAAATATTTGGTTATTTACAATCACTTGTCGAAATTTGACCAAAACAATTTGGCGCCGTCCGTGGGAACTTTGGTTTTTTAGATTTGTTTAGAACATCAAAATGGTCAATCCAACTTCCGGTCAGGTAACCTCAGTAACCTCCGCGGCTGGGGGCAGGGCGACTGGGGGGCAGCAAGATGCACCTCGAGAGATGACCGCGTCTGAAATCAATCTTGGTTTCGTGACTAATATGGCAACCATGTTGAATGAACTGAATAAGCGAATGGATGCTCAGCAGGATACCAATACTATGATTTTCAATGCAATTGAGAATCTGCGAAAAGGGAATCAAGTTGAGCCTCAAGTTGTAACTCCATTATCGCCATTATTTCCTAGAACTCTTTTTGGTGCAGTGCGGGGGCAATCTTGGAGACATCCCCACGGCGAGTGCGGATGCATCGATAGTACAACTGTGACAACTAGTCAAGTTGCCCAACATGGTCACACCTTCGCATTCAGCCAACCTGTGCCAACATCTTGCTATACTTGTGCCACTCCGTCTTTAGGACAAACAGGGAGTTTTTATAATGCATTTGATCACTCTTCTTCTCAATTTTATGCTAACACTTTTGCAGAAAGTCAAGTTGCTAGAGAGTTGCAGCAGATCAAAGAGATGATTAGGAATGTGCACGAGTTACCTTGCCTTATCATCAAGCTTCTCCAACTTGTTATAATGAGTCTCGCTTTGTTCAGCGATAGCGAACATGGAGATCCCGAAGAGATTTGGCAAAGTGCTCCTGCTACGAAGAAGTACGACGGGAGCACAGAGATCCGATGGAGCATGTGTTGCTATACCAAGAATTAATGGACATTATCGGCATTCCTTCAATCTTCAAAGAAGCCTTTGTCTTTGTAGGGGCTTTGGTTCCACCTTGTCTGGACCAGCTTTGAAATGGCTAACCGGCCTATCCCTAAACTCTATATCATCTTATTCTCAATTAGTCAATATGTTTGTGAATCAATTTTCATGTAATAGAGCTTTTGAGAAACTAACTAGTGACCTCTACAGGGTGGTGCAACAACCTGACGAAAGCTTGAAAGACTATTTGAACAGGTTCAACAAAGAGGCGATGACTATCCCCAACTTGAACATGTCCATGCCCACCGAGGCATTCAGATTGGGCTTGAAGAAGGGATCACCTTATTATGACGAATTGGTTATGACTCCATGCAAGAGACTTGAAGATGTCCGGACGAGAGCTGTTAAATTCATCAGACTGGAAGAAGATAAGCTCATAGTCCTAAAATAACCACAATGAGGCTGACAAAATGAGAAAAGATGACCACCTATCTTCAACATGTCAAAATGTTAGCAAAACAGTACCTCAAGTTGTATTCCATGTAAGTTGTCATTTTTTCATAAAAGCAAACTCCAAAAACAGGTATGTTTTAAATTTTGCCAAGTCATTTATTTATGTTTGTCAATTCTTATGTTATGCTAAAAATTCTTACTGACTTAAGCATCGGAGGGGTAAAGCTAACACCCAATCCTAACATGAATTTGTTTTGCAAGGTATACAACTTGAACAAACAGCTTAGGCTCAACATGTTGACACGCCCGATCTACGGGTGATACATGTTGAGACCTAAGCTGGAGCGAGCTCAACATGTTGACACGCCGGTACGGGCCGATACATGTTGAGACCTAGCGGAAGCGAGTCAAACATGTTGACACGCCGGACGGGCGATACATGTTTGAACCTGGGGAAGAAAGGCTCAACATGTTGACACGCCAGTACGGCTGATACATGTTGAGACCTAAGGCTGGCTTGAGTCGAAGCATGTTGACACGCCGGGACGGGCGATACCGAAGCATGTTGACACGACGGGCCGATACATGTTTGGACTGAAGAATTTCAACATGTTGACACGCCGCACGGGCGATACATGTTGAAACTTTAGCTGGAGAGGGATAGAACATGTTGACACGCCAGGACGGCTGATACTTGTTCTATTTCTTCAAACGAATTAAGGTTCCGACACCTTCGCCTGGGCGCACGTTTTCACACTTATTCAAGTTGTGAACTATTGGTTGTAACATTTTCATGTTACCTACGGTTTATAACATTTACATGTTATCTAAAGAACAAACAAAGTGTCTCTCAAAGACATGCCAAATCAAATATAAAAATTTTGAGGACCAACCCTCATCTAACATTCCAAATTTCAAACACCTTAACTAATGTTTCTTAAAGGTTTATCTTGGTTTCTATCAAGGACTTAGAAGCATCATTCAAGGCGTTCGACAACTCTTTGGCGTAATCAACCGCTTCCTTAATGTCGATGGGGAGAGTAGCAGTTTAAAATTCCTTGAATCTCCAAGTTTTCTCCGATTCAAGAAATTTTGGGGGCAATTGTTGGGGACGGATTTTTCACTATATGTATATGGTTGGCATCTTAAGCAGGTCAACATGTCAAGACGCCTCAACATCCTGATCTCCACAACTTGACCTCTACAACTTGACCTCTACAACTTGACCTCCACAACTTGGTCTACAACTTGGTCCACAAGTTGACTTTTTACAAGTTGACTTTTTACAAGTTGACTTTACATGTTGAGTTCACATCTTGGACCGACATCTTGGCTCAACGTCTTCATCAACATCTTGAAGCCGGACCAACTTGGGAGCAGTTTTGCGGTTCCTATTTTTTAGGAGATACTTGTGCACTCATAGAAGACCAATTCAACCACGACTCTTCACCAACCACCATCAACAGTCATGCCCGAAATCTTCTCCTCAGTAACTCCATCATGCCTAGTTTTTAGGGATTTGATTATTATCTTTTTATTTTACCCTTATTATAAATAGGGGTATGGAGATTATGAAAAACACATGTATTTTCACACACTCACACTCTTGTAATCTCTCTCCATACTTCCGAGCTTGTAACTCACCGATCATAGTAAAACTTTGGTCAAGGTAGGTTCCAAAACCTCCCGAGGTTTTATGCCGGCGAACGAGTTGTTCAAGGGCTTTCCTCGTCAAAATCCTTTGTCATTTTCATTTTGATTACACACAAATCTATATTCCAATTCACCCAATTCTTTCCTTGAAATATTTGGTTATTTACAATCACTTGTCGAAATTTGACCAAAACAATAGCCTAGAAACAAATTGTAACATCTGAAAATATTAGAGAGAATATTTTGGCTTGGTAGCGCCCCCGGACGTAGTTGTTGTTGCAACGAACCGGGTTAACAATTCTTGTGTGTTCCTTTGTGTGTGATTTACTTTTCGTGTGTGTTACTCTTATTATTACTCCAAGCTTGGGCCGTTCCGCTGCGTGAATTCACAACAGGTGTAAGATCCACGTAATGCGATTAAATAAATAAAAGGAGGTCCAACATGTGGGTATATTTCACATACTGTGTCGAAGTAGAAAAAGCTAGTTGGAGCGGTGGTGTAAGTGAGTTCCATGTAATGCGATTAAATAGATTAAGCAAATGCATGTTTGACATTGTATACCCTACATATGTTGTAATGAAGCAGAAAAAGCTGGATGTATCATTGGTCTGAGATATATGTAATGAGATTAATTATATAAAACAAAGGCATGTCTGACATTGTATACCTTTGTTCGTGAGAAGGTCGCAAAAGGGGAAGTCCAAGTTTTACATGTTCCTTCTCGTCATCAGATAGCGGACATTTTTACCAAGGGTCTACCTCTAGTTTTGTTCGAAGATTTTCTTGACAGTCTTAGCGTTCGTTCCCCTCCCGTTTCGACTATGGGGGAGTGTTAAACTATATCACTATATCCCGTCCGTTCCAGATTATTAGGAATAGATTCTATATGTTAGGGATATATAGTGTAGTTATTGTAGATATAGTTTTAGTCATGTACATGGATTAGGACTCTTCTTGTAAACCTTATTTAAGATAAGTGTAAATGATGAATCAAACACGGAAATAATTATTTTAGATATGTATAAAATGAAATATGATAAAGGGCAGAAAAAATAAGATGTAGTGGTGGTGTGAGATCCACGTAATGCGATTAAATAAATAAAAGGAGATCCAACATGGCATTGGGTATATTTCACATGCTATGTCGGAGCAGAAAAAGCTAGTTGGAGCGGTGGTGTAAGTGAGTTCTAAGTAATGCGATTAAATAGATTAAGCAAATGCATGTTTGACATTGTATACCCTACGTGTGTTATAATGAAGCAGAAAAAGCTGAATGTATCGTTGGTCTGAGATATATGTAATGCGATTAATTATATAAAACAAAGGCATGTCCGACATTGTATATCCTATGTATGTATGTATGTATGTAGAAAAAGTTAACTACAGGGATAGTGTGAGATTCGTGTAATGTAATGCAGTAAAAGGAAGTCGTGCCTGACATTTTATACCCCATCCATTCATCAAATGGATTTGAAGATAATCGAAGACAGTGGCCAGGCTGTGAAATAAACAGTTTGACTGTGTGTTGTGGCATTTAGGGAACCCACCCAGCTTTCTTCTGAGGCTCAAACTTGGCCAACAACCAACACTGGCCCATTTTTTACTTCCAAGCGTAACATGGATCCTGACTACCATCGTGGGCCCTCTCCACTTGAATTTAGGGCGGGTCGGGTGCAACTGATTCTGAATTGCCTAGCTGCCAACAATTCGGTATGGTACGCAGACCTAATTATTATTATTACCACCATCAGTACGGTCTACCTTGGTCAGACCCATTCGAACCACCACTATCCACATTATTATGATATTGTTCGCTTTATTTTTAGCCCCACAAATTTGTTTTTGGTTAACCATCAAAATACCTCATTCTAATGAAATAGATGGGTGGTGTTATTTTTTTTTTCCACTATTCACACACACACATGCACGCACAGAAGCGCCTAGGAGATAAATCCTAGGGAGAGAAAGCCTTCCCTCTAACTTCTGGGGGGATCGAACCCATGACCTCCAGGCTGGAAACCATAAGCCAATGTGAAAATAAGAATGAAATGGTGATTGCATCTTGTATTGGAGAAGCTATGGAAGTTGAAAGTAAAAAGATGCAACCAAGGCTAATAAATTGACTCTCTGTATCTAATTATTTATTTTCCTTCAACTAGTATCTAAAGATGTTCCTATTTTTGTTTGACTCAAAAAAAAAAAGATAGTCTTATTAGGTTAATATTAATTTGAAAAAAAGAATTCCCACATTTTAAATAGATACTGGGCTGGGCATCCCTAGCCCACAAAGGGACATGTTTGAATCTTCTGGAGGGGTGCCAAAATCCATGAATCTTATATGTACAGAAGAGATGGTATGTATCAAAATTGCACCTGAATTCACTTTATCACCCTTGATTGGCTGTACAAGCAGAATCTACCCATGAAATAAATTTTAAAATGGGAAGAAAAATAACTAAGCTTGTCCAAAAAATATAAACAAATGTACAGAAGAGATGGTATATGTATCAAAATACTAATCATCTCATGTCTAAAGTGCCAACGATTTCCTTCCGGAGGTTCACGGTTCGAATACCCTTCTTCCCCATGTTGTAATTGAAATGTTGAAATTTGACAAAAAAAAATCTCATGTCTAAAGTGCGTAAATCTAAAGTCAGCTCATGGTTACCCAAAAAGCTCATCTATACAACAAGAGGAAAAACAAAACAATGCCAAATTAGATGACGAGAAGAGAAGTTTTAGCACAAGGTGAACAAGAGGGTGGTTGAACCATCTCCAAATGACTGTAAATCAGCTGGTCTAACCAACGCCCTGCATAATGGGCATGTTCTTTCACGCTCAAACCTGAAAACACCACAATTATGATTCGTCAAAACTCTAAACAAGTTTATGATCGATATAAAAAATGCATACATAGACTGACAGAGCAATAATCAGCTGTCCAACTTAGACTATGCTGTGTAGATATCTATAATCAATAAGAAATGTTTCATTTATTTAGAACTATTGGCGTATAAAGCTATAGAGATTTTTTTTTTATTTTTTTTTTTTAACGAAAAGGGCAATGCCCCCAAAATTTTATTGAAAATTAAAAGGTACAAAGAGGTGACGGAGGACTAAGCCAGAACCATCACAAAAGAAAAAGAATAAATAAGAAGAAAAACCATAAAAAATAAAATAAATAAAATTAAAAGGTCAAACAAATTGCCTTTTATTAATCCAAGGCCTTTTAGGCTTGAGGTTTTTTTATTTAGCTTTCGATCCAGATTTTCCTCGTTTCCCTTTAACCTTTTGAAAGCCATCTTCTTCATCGTAATAATCTTCAAAATTATCGCAGTCAGCCATTGGAGCCCACGGATCAACATGAACTCCTCCAACAATACCCCCATACCCCCGTAAGTGCGAGCTTCTTGATATGCCGAAGGAGAAGTAGCAGAAAGACCGCCTTCCGGTTCAGAATCGCATTTTCCCCGAATAGTAAGAGCTTCTTTTAGGTTTTTTGGGTTTATAAATTCAGAATTAAAGTATTTAGGATTTGGCGTACGAGCAGTAGAGGGACGTAAGTTAGGAGCTGATGAAGCTTGAATTTGTCTAACCTTTTTCCGAACGAGATTTAGTGCTTCTCTATCCAAAGCAGGAGCCGTCATAAGGATGGATGGTGAGGCAGTAGACCCATTTTGAATGGCCAAAGCCCCCATCTGCGCTCCAAGCGCAGAAGTAGCTACCAGAGTTTCATTGCCTGTATTTATATCAACAATAGTTGTGTCATCCAAGCCTACCAATTCTTCACCTTGAGTGTCAACCGTCTCATTATGGGTATCTATATCTTCACAACCATTTTAGGCTGACTGCTCGTTAGATTGAACAATCCCCCCATCGAGATCAACAACCTCAGTTTCTTGAGCAACACCATCAATTTTCGCACCACTACTAGATACGACCTTTGGAGGATTAGATTCAACCTGCTTTGGAACATAAACCTTTTCACCCTTCTCCACTTGCAAGGCTGATTTTGAATCCTTAGGTTTTGAATTAGGATATACGGACTTTTGGGCATTAAGAGAGGGATTGGCCTTTCGACAAACAGAAATATCACGACCCAAAATAAAGCAATGCTTGCAATACTTAGGAAAATTGTCATACTCAACCTTTTGAACAAAACTCGGCCAAGCATCACCACAGTCAATGAAAATCTCATGGGGGAGCTTCTTAGTAGCATCAATTTGGATAAGAATTTTAGCAATACTAGGTCTAGAAAGTTCAGCGGTGGCTTTGTCAAGAGATAAAGGGGTTCCAATCATAGAGACTGCTGCAAATAAAAAAGGTTTGTTCATCAAATGAATTGGAAGTCCCGGAAAACCAACCCAAACCGGGACAATAGGAGACTCCTGCTCCGGGCGCCATAATGGTGACCAAGCAAGGGTTCGCATAGGAAATCTATCAACATACCACACATCTTTCATGAACAAACGTTGATAATCTTCATCGGTGGACAATTGAATGAGCAAATGACGATTATCCAAATGACCAAGTTTGTAATTACCTTTCAGATGGAATTTAGCAAAGGCAATTCTAGCATCCTCCATGGAAGGTCTGCCATTCATGAATTTACCAACCAAAGTGAACTGAAACGGCTTAGCAAATGCGGCAAGAATTTCCTTAGAAAGCTTTATTGCCGGCAAACCTTTATGAGAGCCAGTTTGAATAGCTGAGAGAGGGATATTGTTCTTAGCAGCAGTTGGATCTCCTTGAGATGAAGGGGTTGCAGTTTGAGAGAATAAGTCAGCAAAAGATTTAGAAACGGTCAATGAGGGGATTTGATTTGTAGCGGATGTGGGGATGATTTGCGATTGAGGGGGCTGCAGTTGTGCCACAATACCATTAGGGATTCCATGAGGGGAAGACGGCAGTGCATGGGAATTAGGGTTAGAGGGCGGCGCCATAATAGGGTTTGCCGCATGACAAGTCGAATTCTGCAATACGGAGGGATTGTAATACGGATTATGGGCACTAGAATTTAGAGAAGAGAAGATGGAAGCCATGGCTTCAATCGCCGGAAAGAAACTAATTCCGGCCAAAGGCCGAAACCCTAAAAAAAAAACACACTGATCGCACCTTTTAGTGTGTGAGAGGGATATCGCATGACAAGTCGAATTCTGCAATACGGAGGGATTGTAATATAGAGATAACTAGTGCTCCCTCCGTCCCAAAATGAATGACCACTTTTATGAAAATTTTGTCCCAAAATGAAGATCTTTTTGCAAAACATTGTCCCTAAATGTTTTTTACCAATTTTTTCCCATATTCATTATATACTTGCAAAACTAAGATAACAATTATTTTTTTATACATATTAGCTACTAAAATTTACAAAAAAAAAAAAAAATTGACTTTTTAAAACTTCTCCAACATGAAAAATGGACAATCATTTTGGGACGGAGGGAGTAATTATGTTGCATTCTTAGTTGGGGGCTGCAAGTACAAGCTGATAACAGAGTCGAGAGTCTACTTTAGCTATAAACTTGACTAGATTGACTAAGTTCATGAAAAAAAAAGAAGCAAGAATCATAATTGTTGACGAAACTTATGTTAAAATATTCCAGTTCCAAAGAACCAAAAGCTGTAGATTTATTGACCTGGAGTGAATATCGGGGAGAATGGTAGAGTACTGAAGTCATCATTCCCCCTCCATTCCACTAAAGGGACAAGTTTATGAACTTTAAGTCCAGTGTCAGAAATGACGACTCCTGAAATACACTACCCTGGTGTTTCAAACAAGGCTCTTCAAAAGGGACAAGTTAATATAGAAAGAAGGATGCTTTGAGTGCATGGGAAGGAGTTAGTTCTTTGTTTTGATGGAGGCAAAGATACAAATGGGTTGAGTTGCTGTTTTATGGCAAATAAGGCCTCGGATAAACAGTTCAAAAGAAGTTCACGATCCTATTAAAGAAAAGCCACTCCCAGTGTTTAATATACCTTTCTTCTGGAACATGTTCCGATCTCAATTAACATGATACTCCCTCTGTCCCAAAGAAAGAGACGTACTCTTTTTTTTTTTTGTCCTAAAAAATCATGCTTCTAATAGTAGAATATAAGCTTGAGTGATCTTCCCAAAATGCTCTACTGAAAGGCTATACCCAAAATTTGTATCTTGAGGGAAATGATTAAAGGGCAATGTGGAGGGGACAAATGAACAGAAGGAAAGGAGTACAATTTATTAGCATATCATTGAGCTACCTCAACCACAAGTTCCCTTAATTTCCTTCACGGTGACTCCAGGAGAGAGGTTAAGTGTATAAAGAGCTAGGGCTTTACTCGAGCTCGACTTGATTACTTCACGAGACAAACCCAAGTCAAAAACATGCACAATAGACAACAATTGTGCTAGTTCAAGTCAAAATAGGCTTGTTCATACCAGCAGCCTTAAATCATGTTCAAGCTAGACATGACCCACCCAACAATGGTTAAGCTTAAACGAGCCACGCCCAAACTGATTTTGTAACTAAGCAGCCCTAGAGAAAATCATTTATAGTAGGATGCAAGAAATCGTGAGAAATCCGATGGCCCACATTATCCTTGGCCCACTCAAACAAGGATGTGCATGCATGCAAGAAACTAAAATTCACAAGATAAAAAGCAGGCGAGTTAAAAACTTACCATTCTGAAACACAATCTTCACAAAATATGTGCTTACAACGCAAAAGGATTGGTGCCTGCATCTTTTCCTGGCAAATGGCACACATATCTCCCGCCTCATTTACCTGCATTGGATAGAAAAAAGATTAGATTTTTACAAAAAAAAATAAAAATACATCAAACTCATCAGCATTATTGAATTGAATCTTTGACAGTCACCTGTTCAGATGTGGCATGAGACCCGTAATGCACTTCCTTTCGTGATAATGCTTTCAACGCAGCATAGAAGGATCCAATCTGACAGAGACAGGGAAACAACCAAAAATCATTTTCAGTAAAAGTATGATACAACAAAATTCATGTATAGGTGGCTTACAAAAGTTGGTCATGAAATGTACCTTCTCAACAACCGATGTAAGCTTGAAAGTCAAATATAAACCTGTTATCAAAGAAGAAAAGAGGCTTCCATACTCTTTGTTCAGAAAGAATCGATACCAGACAGGGGCAGGCAACAATGCCCTGTATAATAGCAGTCCATACTCGACCAGAGTGAGCATTTGACCCTAAAAAAAGTCAACATCCCCCCGTCAGAACTCTGAAAAAAATTACAAATATGGGTAAACCACAATACCATATTTGTAACTGCATGCCTTCATTACCTGCCTACGGAAATTATGCCCCCTGCCATTCTTGTAACATATAAGCAGCACTAACTTTAAGGCCATGGCTGCCTGCCGAACCAGTGTATCTAGAAAGTTAATGGAAATTAGAAAACTGGTTTCAAAATAAACAAAAAGCAATTTCCGTTGGTAGAACAATCAAGCAGCATTCACGTGCTCAGCTTGAAAAATGATTTGATGACAGAAACATATACTCCCTCCATTGAACTGAGGAATCCAGAATTGGAAGTCAAATGTTTTAAGGGTAAAATATTTCTCCATAAATCCCCTTATTGCTGAGGATTAAGATAGCCCTATCGATTAAAAGCATCATGTGACAATGGTAATCTTGAGAACTCATGATTAATAGCTTCCTTTTTCAAAAGTCCATCCATCCCAAAGTAAAACGGTTCTGTTTCTAGAAAAGGCTAAAATTCTAGACTAATTTCAAGAACATACAAGCAGGTGTTTTAGGTGTGGCACACACCCCAATAAGTATGGTTTTCTTGGTGCAGATCGGAGGGATTATGAAACAAATAAAATCAATAAGGAGGGAATTAAAATCCATACCATTTACCAAAATGGTGAAGAGTGCATGCCAGAAGGGGGGTATTGCTTTTGGTGGGACCATAAACAATGGGTAGCAAAGATCATCATTCTGGTACCACCAATAAACGCCAATCACATGAAGCATGAAAGCTATAGAATAGCCGATAAGAACAGATACTCTTCTCTCTCCCTGCAAAAATCATCATCCATTAAGGGTAAAATCTCACCATTTTTTTCTCTTCTACTGTAAATAAAAAAAGAAAAGAAAAAAAAAAGCTTTGGGCTTGTAACATCACCACAAAACTACCAAGGTAATATAAGGTGGCAACGCACCTTTAGAGCTGTCTGCTTCCGAAGAATGTCGTTTGACTTGACCATGATAACGGTGATATAAATTGTAACAAAAAAACCTGCAAGTCATCATGAAAAAGATTAGCAGAAAGAACTGTTAAAAAATAATTTAAAAAGCTTGGACGCAATAACTGGAGTAAAAAGCATCATGTACTCTGATAAATCGAGAATAAGCTGATAGCTGAAAAGCAAAAGAAAGAAAATACAGAACAAGAAAAAAAAACATTACGCTTTATAAAGCATGTATACAAACGGTTTTTATGGGTTATATCATTTAGACTTGTTTTAGTGATCTGCTTCAGAGAACAAGATCATCAAAAGATTTATTGCTAATTTTTTTCCATCCACCCCAACTTTGTAATTATAGAGGTCTAGGGTCCAGCTTTTTATTTAAAAATGCAAGTGTGTATCACATCAAAAATAAAAAAGTATTCCCTTTATAGCAGAATAAGTGAGCATTTTAACAATAATAAAAATCATTTTTCAGGGTGAGTATATATAAGAGCCTAATTTTATTATCAATCTTAGCATATAGTATACATATGTAACAGAGATGAGAGATGTTAAACAAACAATTAGTGGACTCCTTATCCAAAAAGGCATAAACATTTTCCAGTTAAGCTCTTGATTGATGCACACAAATACAAAAGATGTTGTGACTCATGGAACTATTAGAATTGGGCGATGTTATCTAATCTTATATATTGGATCATTTATTTTCTCCAAGTTAATGTGGGACAAATGGGACTTTAACAAGAACAGGAGCTAAGCAAATTGATTTAATCCAAGAGCTCAACTGAGCAAGCTAAACTGTAATGCTACTCACTGGATTCAAACTGCGCATCTACAGATAGCAAGAGTCACACTAGTTTTAATCTGATTGCCTAGGCCAACGTTGCTAAGGTGTGTAACATAATCAATAGGACACCCAAACAGTTTAAGATAGATAAATCCTAATCATACTTCTACCAGATGAATATTTTGTGCTACATAAAACTCAAATTTGCAGTCAAATTTCAAGATTAATGCATTTGTAATACGCCAAGACACGCATGTCCTGGACAAATAGTAAACACAGCATATGCTTCTTACAGAAACCAAAAACGAAGATGGTGTTAAAAATAAGCTAAACCAAAGGCCAATAAAAAATCAACACAGAACCATATTGAAATGACTATGCATGATTATTATAAAATTCAAGAATTTTCACAAATTCAGCAACCCTTGAGATGAAAGTGATTAATTGGTCATCCATCCTCATCATGAGCGGGATTAAAGCTCAAAATACATCTATTGCTGAAAATACTACTGCCTTTGTGCCAAAATGAATGTACATGTTCGTTCTTGATCAAGAACAAAAATTGACATTCATTTTGGGACGGAGGGAGTACGACAAAGTGCCAATATCATAGCACAATTCTTTTACTACTTCTTTTTCAGTCAAAAGCCAATAATATAAATAACACCATTACCAATTTGTAAAGTTGATCAATAACGGCAAGAACACAAATTGTTGTAACTCAAAACAGAAACCAAACAACAACATTAAAAACAGAATATCTAAAAGGTCAATTCTGAGCATACCTTGGAAATGCTGGCGAATAAAGACACCCAATAAGAGCAAAGAAAAGGGCAGAATTTGCTCAAGCCACCTCGAAATTTGTTGCAAATCATACCGCTGCTGCTGAGACGATGAATTCCTATTACTACCACCACCACCAACATCGCCCTCACCCAATCCAACAGCCAAACTAGTCTCGCCAGCGGAACCCCTCTCTCCACCACCACCAGCAGCCGAAACTTCACTTCTCTCATCCGCCACCGTCCCACCACCACCCTCACCTTCCTGCTCCCCATCACCCATTATCCTAATCGAAACCTCCCCATTACCAGTACTACTACTGCTAGTATTCCACCTCGCACCCGTATCAGAATCCCTCGACAAGCTGGGTATCAAGCTTTCAGATTCTTGATCGGTCGGCCGGAGCCGGAGAACACCGGAATATTCCAATATGCTGGTAACAGGGGCCTGCAAGAAACGCAGTACAGGCAATAACATCCCATCTCTCCGAGTACCGATACCCGTAGGAGATGATGGAGCTGAACTAGTAGATGATTCCATAAATCGAAAAATCAAGAACCCTAAAGATTGTTCAAATTTCGCAAAGATAAAACAAGAAAGTCAAAGGGGTTAATGAATACGTTACACGAATTGAAATCAGTAGGGTTTTTGCAGGGATTGAAATCCGGAAAAAGTAACAACAATCATGATTCGATTTTTATGGGTATATAGGTTGGAATTAATGCAAAATGGAAAAGAAGAACTTTGAGAATTGGGTTTTTTTGTATTTGTTTGGACAAAGATTAATAAAAAAAAGGATTAATTACAAGAAGAAAAGAAAAAAAGATTAGATGTAAGAAACAACAACAACTACTCTACTGTTAAGATTAGTTTAAGATGGCAAATTCTAAATACAGGGATTTTAAAATACAGGGATCCCGGGAAATTACTAATTTGCCCCTTTATATACCTAATTTCTCCTCCCTCCTTTCATTCAAACGCACACTCTCTCTCTCTCTCTGGCACCGGCGGCGGCGCCATTTTACCTAGGGCGTTCATTTCCCCTCACTCTCTCTCTCTCTCTGGCACCGCGACGGCGACGGCGCCATTTTACTCAAGTGACTCAGTATGCGTTCATTTCAAAGCATGACAGAAGAGAAGAAGATAAAATCATAAGGCAAGAGAACAAAAATACCTTAAAAAAAAAATTGAACAAAATAGGGTTTCAAAAGCAGAAAAAAACGCATCATATTGAACAAAATTGAACGATTGAAGTGAATTAACAAATCAAAGTAATTACCTGAGTTGGAGACGATGGTCGGAGTGAGGGGGATTTGGAATACTGATGATATTGATATGTCTCGTGTAAACTCACACGAGACACATCTCGTGTGAATTCATACGAAATTAGTCTCGTGTGAACTCACACGACACACATCTCGTGTAAATATACACGAGACACATCTCGTGTAAACTCACACGAGATATATCTCGTGTGAATTCACACGAGATGTGTCTCGTGTGAGTTTACACGAGATGTGTCTCGTGTAGACTTACACGAGACGGGCAGGGGCAGCGATGGAACAAATTAGATCCCTGTATTTAAGATCCCTGTATATAAATATATCCGTTTAAGATTAAGGGAAGGGAGTGGGCAGACCGGACCGGGTCCGAAGACTCTATGTTTATGAGAGAGAAAATGCAGGGTTTTTTAAGCCGCGTCAACCGTCATTTTTTGGAATTTTCTTTTTCTTTTATTTTTGCTATATTAGTCCTTCTACTATACTCAAAATTTGGATAGCTCCCCTCATCTATTTGTAACTAATGCATTAGTTTTTGTCTTTTTTATAGGTTGCTTCTAAATTCTCTCGATTTATTCCAGAAATACTAAATTCACAAAAAAAGCCTCACAATTTTTTTAAAAGTTACTCCCTCCGTCCCAGAAAATGCTTCACCTTTTATCTAAAATGGCGTCCCGTTTGAAGCTTCATCTTTCCTAAAATGGAAAAGTTTTATTAATATTCTATTATACCCATTAACTATTTTCTCCACTCATTCTCTCTCCTAATTGACTATTACACTCGCAACACTTTTTAAATTTACTATTTTCTCTACTAATTCTCTATCCTATTTTCAAATTACACTCACAATATTTTTTCTTTCCACCTATTTTCTTAATTTGCGTGTCGAATCAAAAATGATAAACCATTTTCTGGGGCGGAGGGAGTATTTGTGTACATAGCATTACTGGTGTCAAGTGTGCAAGGAGTTTGTCAAGCACACTTCTTGAGAAATTTCCTTTAATCTTTTTTTATTTCTTTTTAAGATAAGCAAAGGGATCCGAACCATATACCTCACAGAAGGTAAAATCTAGAAATGCAAATTGAAACGACCCTTATAATTTTGATGTTGCCAACATTTGATTACTTAATTATACTTTCTTCTGTCCTTCAAAATAAATGTCCAGCTATTGAGACAGAGAGGAAGGAAGTACTTTGTTATACTTCTTTCATGTAAATTGTAATAATTGTAATTGTAATTGTAATGCAATCTCACAGCCTTTCAGCTTTCAGACAGGTTTTAACTATAAGATTTTAGAGAGAAAGAGAGAGACGAAATCAATCATATACAAGGAAGAAAAGAAATGACATGAAAGACTCAATTTTATTATGTTACTAGAGGTACATATTTATAGGGTTTACAAAGAGAATTAGAATCCTATTCTAATACAAATATTATCTTTCCTAATCTATACAAAGATTGAGTTTCCTAAACTATATAATATATAACAATATATAGTACTCCATATAATATAATATTCTAATATTATATTCCTAATATGCCCCCGCAAGATGGACGGTCCTTGGATAAGTCCAATCTTGAAGAATGATGAGATAAACCGAGTTTGATGTAGTGGGTGGAGATGGATGTGTTCCCGGACGTGCATGACTATGTTGGAGACGGTGGGGTTTTGGAGAGGGGTTTCGGCTATAAGGGTTTGCCGAGGGGTTTGAAAGAGATGTAGAGGGTTTCGGCCGGTGAGTTTTGCTGAGGGTGTCTGAAGGAGATGTAGAGGGTTTTGGCAGTAGGGTTTTGGCAAGGGATTTGAAGGAGGTAACGAGGGTTTCGGCCGGTGAGTTTTGTCGAGGGGTTTGAAGGAAGTGTAGAGGGTTTTAGCAGTAGGGTTTTGCCAAGGGGGTTGAAGGAGGTAAAGAGGGTTTTGGCAGTATGATTTTGCCAAGGGGGTTGAAGGAGGTAAAGAGGGTTTCGGCCGGTGAGTTTTACCGAGGGGTTTGAAGGAGGTGAGAGGGTTTCGACCGGTGGGGTTTGAGCCGAGGGGTTTGAAAATAGAAAAAAAAAAAGAAAGAAAAATTTTTAGGATTTCGGCCTAAGGGGGGTTTGAGCCGAGGGGTTTGAAAATAGAAAAAAAAAAGAAAGAAATTTTTTTTAGGGTTTCGGCCTAAGGGGGTTTGAGCCGAGGGGTGTGAAGTAGGTGTAGAGGGTTTTGGCAGTAAGTTTTTGCCAAGGGTAGTGATGCGGCTGTGGTGTTTGCCGAGGTGGGTAGTTTGGGTTTTGGTGGTTTTGTGGCAGAAGCAATAGGGTGAGGGGGTGGGGCGGCTCGATGGTTTTGCCGCTAGGGTTTTTTAGAAGGTGGAATGTGGAGGAGGTTTTTTATAGAGGGTGGCGGAAGCAATGGGTGAGGGGGGTGGGGCGGCTTGAGGGGTTTTGCCGAGTTGTTTTGAAAGGTGGAAGAGGGTGGGGTTTTGATGGTGGGGCGTCTTTAGGGTTTTGCCGCTAGGGTTTGGCGGAGAAGTCCTATTATGGATCTTAATGCTCTGATATCATATAAGATTTTAGAGAGAGAGAGAGAGAGAGACAAAGCCAATATTACAAGAAAGAAAAAATTGGTATGAAAGACTCAATTTTATTATTTTACTAGAGGTACATATTTATAGGGTTTACAAAGAGAGTTAAAATCATATTCTAATACAAATATTATCTTTCATAATCTATACAAAGATTGAGTTTTCTAAACTATATACTCCCTCCGTCCCTGCCAAAGTGTCCCAAAATGGGTTCGGCGCGGGAATTAAGGAAAGTGATGTAAGAAAGAGAAAAGTTTAAATGTTGTGAGTATGAAAAATTAAATAAGAGAGAGAATGAGTGGGAGGAATAGTTAGGAGAGAGAATGTTGTGAGTGTAAAAGTAAAGTAGGAGAGAGAATGAGTGGGTGGAATAGTGAAAAAACTTTCCTTTTTTGGGTATGAGACATTTTAAATGGAACGCCCAAAATAGAAAGTTGAGACACTTCGACTGGGACGGAGTGAGTAATATCTATAGTATAAATGGCAAAGGGGTGCTACAGTTGAATGAACAGTTCCATCTGCCGAATTTTCCATTTTGCCCTCATACATTTGTCCCTTTCCCATTTTGCCCTTAAAAAAAATAATAATTTTTTTTAAATTAAAAAAAAAATTAATTTAAAAAAAAAAAAACACGTGTCCTTGGACACGGGCTTTTACTAGTATAACAATATATAGTACTCCCTCCGTCCATTTACATGATTCAAAATTACTGTTTACACGGTTATTAAGGAGGGAGTATTATATTGAAAGTGTTGTGAGTGTGAAAGTAAAAGTAAAATAGGAGAGAGAATGAGTTGAGGGAATAGTAAATTATAATGATGTTGTGAGTATTAAAATAATGTAGGAGAGAGAATGAGTGGGGTAGGGTTAATATTTTAATAATATAAAGTTTTCATTTTAGGTAAAAAAACAAAGTGTGAAGTAAGTATGTGGACGTCCAAAATAGAAAGTGTGAAATAAGTAAATGGACGGAGGGAATATATAATATAATATTCTAACATTATATTCCTAATATTAACAACGTCCAATTTGGTACATAATACTCCCTCCGTCCCTAAATGTTTGTCCCATTTAACTTTTCAAACATTTTAATTTAGTGATTTTGAAGCTTTAATTTTGGTTATTTTTACGAACGCTTTAAAAATTATTGATAATATACACCGCCGCATGTATCACTGGTCCCTAAATGTTACAAGTTTTGAAAATTTAGTGATTTTGAAGCTTTAATTTTGGAAATGAGACTAACTTTTTGAGACAAAGAAAAAGGGGAAATAGGACAAACATTTAGGGACGGAGGGAGTATTAATGAGATAAAATGGATGGATGATCTTAATATAATATAGATCAAATATATATTAAGCTAAAATGACTCCCTCCGCGCAACTTGAAAATGCCCCAGGCGAAGGCAAGACGCAATGGAACTAAGTCAACAATACGAAGCAAGACACAATGAAACTGGTCAACAAGATGTATGTCGAAAACCTTGCCCCACCCAAAGATTTTGTGAGACAACTAGCAGAATATTCGGCCAGTTTATTGTCATTCCCAAGGAGTGCCTCATAGGCTCCTCTCTTATGTGCATAATGAAAATCGTGATGTGCTGCCAGGCGAAGCAGTGGAGTGTTGCACCCTAGATGGTGGAGTGTTGCACCCTAGAGGCAGGAACTATAGCTGTAATGTACAAACAAGTAACGCGCATCTCTTAAAAAGCAAGTCAACTGCAACACTTGTTATTAGGGTAAATCCTCCTAGAGGCAGGAACTATAGCTGTAATCAATCATTCAAATCCCTGAATTAGAATAAGCAGTAGCAAGCAATAGACTGTAATGTCGTTTATTATTGGAAATATAGTGTACAACCAACAGTTAGGTAACTAGAGTTGCATAAATGTAACTTAAAAGGCAGAAAATAGTCTTTAACATTATCAAATTATTACAGATAATAACAACACGGGCAAATAAGATGCAAACATGAAAATATGGAGATGGTTAATTACCCTCTCCAGTTATCCTTCCGCTGCCTTATCTCACGTAAGGCTTCAACGGGGACCTTGCAACCAACCTTTTCCTGTAGAAAACAGATTATTTTTCTTCAGAAGACTTGCTTAGAAATACACGTCTGTTTCGAGAATACTAAAATAACAATGAAAATTTCAGACATGTTTCAAGAATGCTAAAATAACAATGAAAATTTCAGACAATGAAAGGCTTGTGGACTGGGCAGCGGTTTGTAATTTTCCATTTCAGGTATTATTTAGGTCTCGTCTGATGCACAGTTTTATAAACGGAGATTTTTTAAAACGAAGCTTTTTTTTAACGCTATAATTTTGAGCGGCCAAAATATCCCCAACTTTTTAAAATTTAATCGTTTAAAACTCTTGACTAACACGCTTAATAAAAAAAAACTGAGTTTTTTTTATCTCCGTTTTAACAAAAACGCTCGACAAGACAGGGCCTTACTTTACTTTTCATCATTTTCGTATGTGTGTGTGTGTGTGTGTTTGTGTGTGTGTTGGGGGGAGGGTGTGGAGCTGAAGCTTCTCAAGTCTGAAAAAAATAATCGAGTTTTTAGCCAACTTGACATGCGTACTAATTGGGGTAGTCAATTTCACATACGTACTTATTTATGATCAAATGTCACTTGCATACTTTAGTTTCGCTTTCAATTTGACCACATTTTTAACAGCAGTTATAAAACTAATGGATCATCCATGAGAGTTTTAACAGGTGCAACAATCAAATTGTTCACCCCCATAATTTTAAAGGGGTTTAATTGACATTTTTTAAACATAAGGGAAAGTTAAACAAAAAAAAATATTATATCCCCTCCATCGCCTTCTTTCGTCATTTTCCGTTCCCACCTCACCCCGTCATCCCTTCATCTTTTCTGGTAACTCACCACCACCATCTGATTGAAAGTCTTGCTATTGTGAACCCCAACAACACTTGATCAAATCCATTGGCTTTCTCTTTAAATCTTCATGAACCTTCTGCGAGCAGTGAGGAGCTTAACAATAGCGTTGCCCAATCTCCTCCAACAACCATATTCTCCTCCCTCACCCCACCCTCATCCACCCGTACATCCCAACCCAACCCCCTCCCCCACGCACCGCCCCTGCACCCATTAATTCCGGCTAGCACTGCCTCTCCATAGATCTAGAAAACAACTCCATCCGAGGAAATTTTGAAATCAGATCCCTTCTCCCCCTTCACTGTCGAGTTCAATTTTTTATTTTTATTTTTGGTGAAATTGCTGAAATTTAGATCCCATATCTAATTTTGAAATCAAATAAGAGTTTCAATCTGTAATGGAATGTGGTGGATATTTGCATTACCCATTTGCAACAATTCGTAATTACAGTGCAACCAATTTCATTTTCTTAGTTTGATGATTAATAATTAACTTTTTCATTTCATTTAAAAATTTGTTTCCTCTTTGATAAAAACAAGAATTTTATTTGGCTTGACATTTGGTGGTAATGGTGGCCTTTTGGATGCCCAAAGGCGCATTTCCAGTGAGTGCTTGTTTGGTGGTGGCCTTGTGGCAGCTTGGTGGCAACATGGTGGCTTGGTTGTGGCAATGGCAGTGGCATGGTTTGTGCATTTTTAACAACACTTGGTTAAGAGGGTGATGGTGGGAGAGACGGTGGTGATGGTAGGTGGCGGAGGATGTGGATTTGGAATTGGGGGTGGTGGTGGTGGTGGTGGTTGTATGAACATTGCTATAGAAGATAAAGAGCGACGGAAATGTGTTTTGAGTTAGAAATGAATCTAGACATATATATGAAGATGGGTTGAATTTATTTTCTCTTTAATGAAAAAAAATTATTTATGTGATTTTTTTAATTTATAATGTAATAATTTTATTTATTAAAACAAAATATTTTTACCCAATTAATATATGTTTTTTTTTTTTTGAAAGACCAAATTTTAAATAATTAAAATTATAAATATATATATTATTATGATTTCATATTATTAAAAAAATAGTTTTTTCTCATAAAAATGTCAATTAACCCCTTCAAATTATGAAGGTTAAATTTGAACAATTTGATTGTTACACCTGTTAAATTATTAACTCTCATGGATGATCCATTAGTTTTATAACGATTGTTAAAAAATGTGGTCAAATTGAAAGCGAAATTAAAGTACGCAAGTGATATTTGGTCATAAAAAAAAGTATGCATGTGAAATAGACTACCCCAAATTAGTACGCAGGTCATTTTGGCAAAAAACTCAAAAATAATCCTTAAAATTCAATACAATATCTTTGGTTGTAAAGGATCTAGACTTTTAGGAATAAAAAACTGTTAAACATGCTTACTAGACCATCATTTCTTGTTTTATTCGTCTATGAGTTACGTACTTAACTTTCCAGAAACCAGATATTGGATTAAATTTTCCTAAAAGAAATATGGAAGGTTGCATTTGCAATACAAAAAAATGAAACAGGTATAGGCAGCTAAACAAACAGGGTCTAGTTAACACACGGTGCAACACTTTCTGCTTCAAGTTCAAAGAAACTACTACTCCGTCCCTAAACGAATGTCTAAATTTCAGAGGTAATTCTGAAAATGTTCACTTTTTAGACAATTAAATGGCAAAAATGCATAAATATTCTTGTTATTCAGTTTAGAAACACACAGTGTTGCAAGTATAAAGACTAGTGAAAAAAATTTGGTAAAAACAACATTTAGGGACTTTTTTTTTTTACAAAAAGGACATTCATTTTGAGACAAAAAAATCTTGAAGATGGACATTCATTTAGAGACAGAGGGAGTTGTACATTGGCTGGTTTGTATGTTTAACTATCCCTTTGACTTACTTGGAATACCAGGAAATTACATTGTAGAAAGAGAATTAGCCAACCTGAATTGCTGGTTGATCAACCCGCATGAAAGGATTAGTTTCCAATTCCTCTTCAATTGTTGATGGAATTGTCGGGAGACCAGACTGTCTCTGATTCTGAGCCCATGATAACTTCTGTGTTATTTTTCCATTGTCTGGTTCAACGGTCTGGGCAAACTGCAAGTTCTTCACAGTATACTGACAAGTAAAAGTATGTTAGCTCTTGTGAAATGAAACTTAATACTTGATGCTAATATGCACAAGCAGAATTTAAACCAAATTCCTTCGATGAAATAGACCGGGATGAAGAAATTAGAGCAAATTGCAATTTGGTTACCTATGTTTGTGTCATTATTGCAATTTGGTTCCCAACATTGAAAAAGTTGCAATTTGATTCCTAACATTGACATTTTGTTGCCAATTGGTGTAAAAATTAACGAAATGTTAATTTTTTTGACAAAATTCAAGTCATGCGTCATGCACTTGAATTTATAAGAGTCATAATGGTCATTTCATATTCATTTCAACCACTGACCACTACCACTATTAGCACCATACTCACCACCACTCACTACTTTACGTGTTTTTTTAATTAATTAATATTTTTTAATCGTTTTTTTTTTCATTAACCAAGTGTTATAAAGCTACATCATTTTGATGTTAAAGAGTAATTTATTCATTTTCCCCAGCGAAATGATTAGCATGCCCCTTAAAAAGTTATTTACATGGCACATAACTTTAATTCCGTCAAAAAATTAATAATTTGTTAGTTTTTATACCAATTTGCAACAAAATGTCAATGTTAGGAATCGACTTGCAACTTTTTCAATGTTGGAAATCAAATTGCAAAATTGATACAAACATAGGTAACCGAATTGCAATTTGCCCAAGAAATTATAGCCCATCTTTCCAATTTTTCAATCAAATTAAATATAATATTGGCAACTGAAATGGAAAACTTCCAAAAAAAACTCCAAGTGTGATAGATAAGAAATTTACGAGGGTATATAGAGTATAAAACAAAGGAAAGTGACCAAGGACAGTGATATCTTATTGATGTCCGTGCTGCTCTAAATTTTGTGCCAATTGATTTGAATTGAAATTTACGAGCGTACATAGAATATAAAACAACGGGAAGTGACCAAGGACAGTCATATCTTATTGATAATGCTGCTCTAATTTTGTGCCAATTGATTCGAATTGTGAAGCTTCTAGGACCATATGAGACCAATGCAACCTGCCTCTAGGAACTCAAAAGTAGGTATGTAACATCTCACATGGTTGGAGTGACACAAATTGAGAAATAAAGCAAGCTTTTTCATCATAGCCATATGCAGCTATGCTATCCTGTTGTATTTAAAGATTACCAATAGTCATGACCAGTGTGAGCCAGCATTAGAAGGACCAGTGATTGGTGAAAACCACGACAAGAGAAGGCAACGCACATACACAGCAAAGACCAAATCAACTCATTGTACCAAATAGTTAGGGTCAGTTAAACACCCAAACCCATGAAAATCAATAAATAAGATGAGAAAGAAAAATAAATCATCCTTCTTACCATAAGGCCGGACCTTTCTTGTAAAGAAAACTTAAATGCACAAACAATAGTCAGAAACTGTAAGCTTTATCGCACCAAACTTGGAGTTTGTCTCCTGAAATAGATTTGTGATAACCGGTTTACCAAATTGACTCCATTGTAAGGTTACTGATGGATGTATATGTGGTATGTTTCAGAGTATATTGTATGACTTGGATATTGGCTTCCTAAGTGTAGTTTTAGTAACAGGATATAATAGAGTGCAACAATTAATCTCTGACTGCTATTTTTCTCGAATACTTCATCCAAATTTCAGCTAGCATTTCAGACTTGTCATATTGTTTCATGTGGCAATAATACACACCAGAGGTTGACAAGTTATTTTGTGTGTAAAGCATAACATAAAATAATAAATCTACGTAAATTAAAAGGGAAAATCTGTTGGCACAATGTTATATTGTAGACACTAACAAAATAAGGTGTAATCATCATCATCAACAACAATAAAGCCTTAGTCCCAAAATAATATGGGGTCGGCTAACATGAATCCTCATATGACATCGTGAAAGAAAAAATGTGCAAAAGAAAAGGGAGAGAGAGAGAGAGAGAGAGAGAAAGAATAAATAATAAAAATAGGTGGGAATAAAATTTGGAAAAAGCAAAGAAGAAAAATTAATAAATTCAATAGTAAAAAAGAATTTACTCCCTCCGTCCTGTTACAAATCACACAGTTACTGTTTGCACGCGAATTAAGAAGAAAGTTAGTGGAGTAAGTGTTGTGAGTATGAAAAGTGAGGTATGAGAGAGAAAGTGGGGTAGGAAATAGTGAGTTGATTGGTGTTGTGAGTATAAAAGTAAAGTAGGAGAGAGAATTAGTGGGTGGAATAGTAAAAATTCTTTGCCATTTTAGGAAGTGTGTGATTTGTAGCGGGACGGAGGGAGTATATAATATAGAAAAGGAGAAAAGTCAACCCCAACACCCACATGAATTTTGGCCCTCTACTCTGGCATTTTCAACGCTATATTTTCATCAAATCTCAACTAACTTATGTCGTTTTCAATCACCCTTATTCAAGTTTTCTTATGCCTTCCCCTACCCCTCACCATTTTATCACTTCTCCACTCTTCATACCTTCTAACGAATCCAACCGGTGCATCACTTGGTCTGCGTCTCAAATGACCAAACCCACCTTAGGCGATTATTCCTCATTTTATCTTTAATTGGTGCAACTCCTACTTTTCTCTTGATCACCTAATTCCTCAACCTATCCTTCCTTGTACGCTCACACATCCATGTAGCATATGCATCTCTGCCACATTCATCTTATAAATGTGACTCTGTTTCACAACCCAACACTCATTACCATTACCATATAGCAGCGTAAGCCTAATTGTCGTGCGGTAGAATTTTCTCTTTAATTTATGGGGCATGTCGGGATCACATAGAAACCCTGTGGCACTCTTCCACTTCAACCAACCTGCTTTAATTATATGAGTCATATCTCCATCCAATTCTCTATCATAAAAATCAATAATAGTTTGACAAGTTATCAAAACACTCAAACCCTCACTATTTCATGGTAGGTAAACTACTATTTATATAGGTAGAAGTGTTAAAAGTCAGAAAAATGGCACCATACCTACTCATTGAATATTTAGAAAAACTAAGCAAGCTTGAACAACAGTATCATATTGAGTTTCAATCATACATAAACAGTAGGTACAAACTAATGTTAGTTCATTGTCAGTGTATTTACCTCATGACCACAGTAGACTCGAGTTGTTTTCGGCAATGAAGCCAATGTAACACAGAGAGATTGATACATTTGCTCTGCTGTACCCTCGAAGAATTTACCACAACCAGCAATAAACTGTGAAACGTAAGAAATAGTGTCAGGACCATCCCATGTAAAATCATAAGCCAGAAAGTAATGTAATACAACTATCAGGAGTAATCAACAGAAACTCCAAATTGTGAATATTACAAGATGTCCTTATAGCAAGTGGTAGTTAATGTATACAACATACTAATTCCAGGCCCCATGTGTAAATAAAAAATATATAAATCCCTTTTTGAGTTCTTATCATTCTTAAAATCATATAAGTCATGGAAGTGAATGGGCAATGGGTAGGAATAGGAGAATCCTATCAAGTAAAATGTGCTGATCTTTACGACACAAACAACAATATAATAAAGAAAAGGGAAAAGAGATATAAGAGAAGATTGTACTCGTAAAACCATAAAAAAATGTCATCCCTATCAAACCCCATCCTGTCATAAAACCCAGCTTCCCATTTCTTTTATCATTTCTCAGGTTAAAATTAAATGGTACACACAGAGGGAGAAATGTCTGCACTTACCAGTGTGTCTCCTGTGAAAACAGCAGGTTCCTCTTCTTCTTTGCCAGTGAGATAGTAACTTATATGACCTTTAGTGTGGCTGGAAAGCAATTCAAACGGTTAGCAATCTGAAAAAGAAACAATCTCCCCAGATACAAGAATGTCCACAAGAACAAATAAGGTAAACGCAATCACATTATCAATGCTGGTCAATGACCATACTAAGGAAACTCAACTAAATCTATGTTGGAGGAAGCTTTACAACATCTAAACAAGCAATAAACGTAATACCGGAGTACGTGGCAGAAGATGACCATGAATATGGGGAAGATTTAAAGTAAAGAGACTAACAGATATACATACCAAGGTGTGTGGAGAGACAGTATACTAATATCTGATCCAAGTGACAACTTGTCCCCATTTTCCACCTTATCAGTACAACCCTTGACATTATCAATTGAACCACCGTAAACCTTAATCCCCGGCACCAACTCCTTTATCTTTTCATTCCCACCAGCATGATCCCTGTAATTTAGCATTATAAAGTATCTTTCAGTCAACAGAAAAGTAATACTCAAGACAAGCTTAAAACAACATTTTATGAAACTGTAAGACAACAAAGCTCAGACAAAATTCTGAATTATGATTCCAACTTGACTTGAGCAAAGCTACAAAACTATCACTATATAAGGATTACAATTATTTAAACACCCGTGAATTTTGGTGATAAAAGTTAGGATCATCCAGGAGAACTCAAAGATGAAATACATTAACCACTATTAAGTTATACTGTATCAAAACTGTTTGCATTAAAAACAGTCTATTAAAGATTAGAAACATGTTTTAATGCAAAACACTCCAAATTTGGACTGTTAATAAATTCCCTGACGTACAAACCAACTGTAATTGTTCATCGAAAGTTACGGATATAAATTCGGCAAATCACACTTTTGACCCAGACTGATCATTGACGAAGCTTCATTTTTAACCACTCGTGCACTTTTTTAGCAATTATAATCATTCTACTTCAGATTCACAGTCATTTTCCCGCTCCATTTTATTTTAATAATGAGTTTGTATCTAAAGTAGAATAGTGTGGAGTAATAATTATCAAGAAAATACAGTGGTTAAAACTGTAGATTCATCGAAATACAGTGGTCAAAAATGTGATTATATGCAAAATGGCAACTACTTCAGTTTAACTTTTTCTCTACTTGTCTCGACAACTATCCTGTGGAGTGTGGAATTGGAAATCACGAAAGAGTGATTATCAGAACAAAATTTACTAAGCTTACAAAAATATTGAATTCGAATATAAAAGCATTTACAGATTTAACAGGCATGCATAATCGGAAATGGAAACAGACTCAAATAAATAATCAGACCAGTGGTGGTGAGTGGTGAGGACGAGCTTAAGGTCAACGCCGTGATTTTTCGCAACTCCGAGAACCTTCTCCGGCTCAACTGGATCCACTACTGCTCCTTGTTTTGTTTTCTCGTCGATTATCCTGCAACCACAATCAATTAACCATGCACAAATTTTCAGTTGTTCAATAAATCAAAATCCCTAAATTAAGGTGAAATCGGATTCGTACAGATATGAGTAGTTATCTTCCAAGCACGGGATGTGAACGATCTTCATTTTCGCCGTCGACTGAGGAAGCCGGTGGATAATCGGTTTTCTTCGTTTCAGTTCGGCCGTCCAGAATCGTATCGAAGAATCCAAATCGGGTTAGGTAGGATTAGACCCGATTGAACCCATAATCAATATTAACAGCCCAAAATGAACATTGGGCGTCGGATTTTTTTTTTTTAGAATTGTTGGCCCGCACAATTATTTAATACTAGACGTGTCCATTTTATAAACCGAATCGATCAATCGGGAGGTTGAAAATCGGTCAAAACCGGTCAACGGCGGTTAACCGGAACCGGTTAACCGTAACCGGTTATTGACCGATTTGGTTAAGGTTGAGAATTTTGAAAAACCGGTCAACTGTCGGTTAACCGCCGGTTTTTGACTTGCTCGGCCGAGTCATATGAAGCTGCTTTGGCCGAGCGTAACCTTCCAGCTTGTTATTAACAACCGAAGGTTCGCTGGCCAGCCATATGAGGTGCTCGGCCGAGCATAACGCCGTAACATGTTCCAACGGCTACTTTTTCAAAAACTAGCCGTTATTTTTATAAACTAGCCGTTAATTTTGTTATTGGGCAGTCAAAAATTAAAAAAAAAAAAGTTTTTTTTGCCTAATTTACTAACTATAAATATCACCCTCCTCCTCTCATTTTATTTCCACCTTATTTCTCTCTACTCTTTCTCTTCTACTCTCAAATATTCACATATACTCTCACCCTCATCCAATTTTCAGTTAAATATTGTTCCATTTTCGGTTAGTTTTCTAACGAAATTAGTGCTTTTCTCCATTTTCATCCATTTTTAAGCTCGTTTTTGTTTCCAAACTTCATTTTCTCTTATACAAATGGCCGCAAATCAAAGAAGAAGCAATTTAGGCAAGTCCGTTGTTGATTCTTCCTCCCAAACGATGATTTTGATCATCAAAATCCAAATATTCAACAAAATGAGGAAGAAGAACAAGTTGAAATTGAAAGTGGTAATGCTAGGAGTGGTAGGGCAGAGCTAGGGGAGGTGGTCTGGGGTCGGGGTCCCTGGGGACAACGACAACCCCAGAGAAGAGAGCCACAATCCGATACCTTCGCCATCCATTTCACCAAAAGAAAAATTACTGTCGAGGATGATTATAATTTTCGAGCATGTTGCAACTATTGTAATGCGACTTACGCATGGAAAAGAGGTGGAGGGCATGGGACGCTCAACGGGCATTTGGCGGCAAAACATCCCGAGAAACTTGGCATTTCCGCTTCGCAAACTCAATTACAATTTCAACGTAGTTCGGGTTCGGGTGCACAAGGTTCGTCTTCCCCTTCTTCCGTCCTTTTTAAATTTGACAAGTGGGTTTATAGGGATGAACTAGCCAAATTTATTTGCGTTAAAGGTCTTCCTTTTAATTTTGCGGATTGTGATTTTTATGAAAATTTTGCTCGCCTTTTTTTGAACCCCGCCGCCACGAGAGTACCACGTACGAATCTCGTACGTGATATTACTAGAGTGGTTGAAAGATATAAAAAAGATTTAATTGGTGTTTTATCAAAATTAGAAAATAAAGTTTCAATTTGTGCCGATGGTTGGAGTGATCATTGGCAAAGAAATACTTATTTGGGCGTTACTTGCCATTGGATAGATAATTCATGGAAAATCCAAAAAAGATTAATTGCTTACAAAGATTTTGAGCCACCGCATTCCGCGGAAAATATTTGTGCGAAATTGCTTGAGATTTTTCTTGAATATGGTATTTTAAATAAAATATTTACTATTTCATTTGACAACGCAAGTGCTAATACGGCTAGTTTGCCCGATTTAATTACCGTTTGTCAACCCTCACTTGGGGGTAAGTTTTTTCATATTAGATGTTTATGTCATATAATTAATTTATGTGTTAGAGATGGTTTAGATGCATTAGAAACTCATGTTAAGCCAATTAGACGAGCTCTTCAATTTATTTCAAAAAAAAATTCTAATACAAAAAAGTGGATAAGGTTTTTACGAAGTAAAAGTGTGCCGGACAAATATTTTACTTACGATGTTTCAACTAGGTGGAATTCCACCTATAAAATGTTAAGCGATGGTTTTGCTTATAAAGATCTCCTAACGCAATTTTTTATGTCAATTGGCTATCATGAACCTCTATTTACTCATCATTGGAATGCATGCATTAATTTATGTGAATTATTAAAGATTTTTAATACCGCTACTTTGGCTTTTTCGGGAGTTTATTATCCAACTTCCGTTTTGGTGCTAGAGCATTGTATTGCAATTATTACTATTTTTGACAATTTAAAAGATTGCCCTATTTTAAACCAATGCATTTTTAACATAAGACAAAAGTGGCTTAAATATTTTGACACTATTCCATCTCTTTTCTTGGTTGCAAAGTTATTAGATCCCCGAGTTAAATTAGATGATTTAGAGTCCATTATAACTTATTATTATATGAAATTATATCCCGATGGTGACGGTATGTATGAACTTCCGTCAAATATTGTTAATGACACAAAAAATGATTTGATTAACCTTTTTAATGAGTATAATGTCTTATATGGAAACACTTTTCAAAGGCAACAACATGAAGATGATTCCTCTACTCTCCAACCAAGTTTTACTAGTGGGGATCCATATAATTTTATTACAAATTTGTATAGTAAAAAATATGGTCCTTCTCGAGGTTCATCTTCATCATCATCAAACCTTCCCGTGGAGTTAGAAACGTATTTCACTACAAACTTTGAATTAAATCAAGATCCAAATTTAAATGAATTTGATGTTTTACAATGGTGGTCAAGAAGGAAAGACATTTATCCTATACTTTCCATAATTGCTAAAGAAGTATTAGCCTCTCCCGCTTCAACGGTGGCGGTTGAATCGGCATTTAGCGTTGGTGGAAATATTTTGGATGAAAGACGTTCTCAACTAACAAGTGAAAACTTGGAACATCAACTTTTACTTGGCGATTGGGTTAGAGCGGAAAAAAGGCAACAAGACATGCCTTATGATGAGGATCTATTGGATCCAAGATATCAATACGATGTTGAGGACTCCACGAAAAGTAGTGATGAATGAATGATGTTTTAGATTAATTTTTATTTTAATTAGATTAGTTTAGACTTTAGATTAGATTTATTTTTAATTAATTGTAATAGTTAGGTTGAGGTAAAGGCTCCTAAATGTCCCCCCTTATTTATAAAAGGGTAAGGTTGGTTGTCCCCCTCTTTGTAATTTTATTTTGATTAATAAAATTTAAGGGTACCGTCCCTTTTTTCTTTTATATACTTGTTTCTTTTAAAAAAAGTTAAGTTTTCTTTCTTTTAAAATTCATAACTTTTTTTATAAACCTTTTTTCAAAAAATGTATGTAGTAAACTTATGTCTAAAATAGTCTTATTTATCCAAAAAAAAATTGAAAAAAAATTAAAAGTTAACTTTTTTCAAAAAATCGTTAACTTTTATTTCTTAAAAAATTCATAACTTTTTTTATAAACCTTTTTGCAAAAAATGTATGTAGTAAACTTAAGTTCAAAATAGTATTATCTATCTAAAAAAAAATTAAAAAAAATAAAATTAATATACTACATACAAAGTTAACAAAAACTGTTAAAAAGTTAACTGAAAAATGATATGCTCGGCCGAGCAACACCAAAGACTCGGTCGAGCAACCCTCAAACCCTAAACCCTAAAAGGGTTGCTCGGCCGAGCAACACCAAAGACTCGGCCGAGCAACCCTCAAAACCCTAAACCCTAAAAGGCCGCTTCGGCCGGCATCACCAAGGACTCGGCCGAGCAGATCCAAACCGTCAAACCGGAGGTTAACCGGATAACCGTTAAAACTGTGAACCGCCTAAACCGTAACCGGTTTAGCCGGTTAGGCGGTTCGGTTCCGATTGGGGATTTGAAGGTTTGCAACCGCCGGTTTTCAATCGGCTAACCGCCGGTTTGTTCAACCGGCCACGTCTATTTAATACCATGTACTCCCTCCCTTCCACATCAATTTATACTTATTTTCTTTTTATCTGTCTCACATCAATTGATACTTACTCTCTTCGTTCCGCTAGAAGTGTCACTTTTTACCCAAAATGGCGTCCCGTTTGAAGCGTCACCTTTCCTAAAAAAGAAATGTTTTATTAATATTCTATTATCCCATTCACTATTCCCTCCACTAATTCTCTCTCCTCTACACTCACAACACTTTTTAAATTCACTATTTCCTCCACTAATTCTCTCTCCTATTTTCAAATTACACTCACAATATTTTTTCTTCCCACTTATTTCCTTAATTTGCGTGTCGGGCTAAAAATGGCGACGCTTCTGCCGGGACGGAGGGAGTATTTAAAATGAAAAGGAATCTTCAATATTTACTCCATTCATTCTCTCTCCTATTTTACTTTTTCACTCACAACATTCTCTCTCCTAACTATTTCTCCCACTCATTCTCTCTCCTATTTTACTTTTACACTCACAACATTCTCTCTCCACTTTTTCTCTTTCTTATCTTTCCTTAATTCGCGTGCCCATTTTTTTGATATCAAATAGTGTGGGACGGAGGGAGTAGTTTTCAAAAAATATCATTAATTAAAATGACTCTATTACCCTTCATTATAATGTTGTACACTCACAATTAAATTTCTTCATTATAATGTTGTACGTCTCTCCGCTACACTATTCATGCTAGGTTTGCCCGACATGGTGTAGTGAGGGACAATCTCACACTCTTCAAGATAGCGAGCAAAAGGACTCGGACGTTGTTCACCCGAACCGTCATTCTGACCGTAGTATTCACCACTACGATCGGATCTAACATTCTTAATAGTCTTTCCAAGTTGATTTTCAACTTCTGCCTTGAACAGCTTGAAAACGTCCAATGATTGAGACTTTTCATGAAGCAAATAAATGTATCCATAACGAGAGTAATCATCTATGAACGTAATGAAATATTGTTGACCATTCCATGAAGGGGTAGTGAATGGTCCACAAATATTCGTATGAATTAGTTCTAAGACATATGATGCTCTCAAGGATTCTTTTCCTTTTGTGTTTGTAAATTTTCCTTTAAGGCATTCAATACAAAAGTTTTTGTCCAGAATATCAAGTTTATTTAAGATTCCTTCTGACACAAGCTTAACAATTCTCCTTTTGAAGATATGACCCAAACGCCTATGCCATAAGATATACTCCCTCCGTCCCGCTCGAAAGGGCACAAATTTCCTTTTTGGGCGTCCCATTTAAAAGGGCACAATCCAAAAATGGAAAAAATTTTATTACTTCTTTATTTGTGGAACTCACTTGTCATACTCACAATAAATATCCACTAACTATTCTCTACCCCACTTTCTCTTCCTACATCACTTTTCATACTCACAACATTTATTTCACTATACACTTTTTCTCTTTTCTACATCACTTTTCTTAATTCACGTGCAAGGCAACAACTTTGCCCTTTCGGGCGGGACGGAGGGAGTATGATTTTTCACTTGATAACTTTCGTTTTGTGCATTTAGTTTTGGTTTCATTAGCATGAGACTCATTAAATGACTTGGCTGTGTCAAGTAAATAAAGATTATCACTATACGATAAAGTACTATAAAGTACTAGTACCAACAACTTTGGAATTGAAATAAATATCACATTTATTATTACCAAATGAACAAGAATAACCTTCCTTGTCCAAAACTGTGATTGATATCAAATTCCGCCTAAAGGACGGTACAATGAATGTATTATTTAATACAAAATAATATCCAGTACTTAGTAATAATCTAAAGGTCCATATGTCTATTACTTCAACCGAATTTCCAGCTCCCATATAGATGTATTTCTCATCTTCGCTAGGACTTCGATAATTCAGGCAACCCTGCATAGACACACTTATGTGAGTTGTTGCACCAGAATCCAACCACCATGTATATGTAGAAATTGAAACCAAATTTGTCTCAGTACAAACAAGGCCAAATGGCATACCTTTCTTAACACGTCAAGCATGATAATTAGGGCAGTCGCTCTTCATGTGAGTAGGATCCTTGCAAAAGAAGCACTTCTTAACTTTTTGATCATTGGATGATCCCTTATGCCTCTTATTTGCTACCGCAATTTCCTTTCCTTTTCTCTTAGTCCCACGAGAAGAGGTAGATGCTAAGTGAGCACTTTTCGATTTAAGTTGTTTCATCCTATCTTCCTCTTGTGTCACATGTGAAATTAATTCATTAATATTCCACTTGTCCTTTTGACAATTATAGGTCACTTCAAAGTAACCAAACTGAGGAGGAAGAGAGATCAAAACTAAGTGCACGAGTAAATCTTCCGAAATCTCTAATTTAAGTGTCCTTAGTTTTGTCGAGAGATGAAGCATCTCAAGAATGTACTCTCTTAAGTTTCCATTACCCTTGTACCTCATGGAAACAAGTTTCCTCAAGGAAGCACTTGTTTTCGATTTCTCGCTTTTTGCAAAGCGTTCTTCAAGGGTATCCAGAAAACCCTTAGCATTGACGTCTTCAAAAACACTGTTCAAGAATGTTTCCGGGATGACATTTTTCATGATCATTAGGCTCACGCGATTGGAACGGTTTCACCTCTCAACACTCAAGCGATCTTCTTGAGTGCTTTTATCAGTGAGGAAAGCTGGACTTGGTTCCTTTAATGCGAGATCAATGTCCATACAGCCCAAGATCATAGTAATTTTGTTTTTTCAAGTTTTAAAATTAGTCCCATTAAGCATCAGAACATTGTTCATTGCAGCAGTTAAGGACGAAGCATTCACTAAATCTGTTGGGGTAAGAAAAAAAATGAAGTACAAAACATGTATAAGTAACTACATATAAACAGTGATTAATCATATCGAAAGATTTTCATCTATAAGATAATTAATATGACATCAAAACTAATCTTTGGATCGCGAATTGACTCAAATATAATTATCTTTAGGCAACTAAGAAATCAAACAATGTTTTAATCAAATACTTAATCTTCCTTTGGGCCGATTTAAGTACTAAAAAAAAACAAACTGATGTTCTTTTACTTGTTACCCAATGAATGTATAAATTTAGTCAAATAAACGATCTTCTTTGGAAAATTTATTTTATTCACATATTAAAGTATGCATTCATCACTTCACAACTTCAGATCTAAATAACGTAAATCACTTTGGTGACAATATTATTTAGAAAACTTATGAAGTTTGTTAGGCATATAATTAATCACAAAGAAAGAAAGGTTTGAAAAAATGTATGTTTTTTGCTTAAAAATTCAAATGCTTGAATCTGCAGCTGGTGCTCGGCCGAGCATAATCAATGACTCGGCCGAGCAGGCCTGTCCAGAAAATCACAACATTTTGTCCAATGGTGCTCGCCTAAGTCAAGGAGATGCTCGGTCGAGCAAAGAGGTGGTGCTCGGCCGGGCACAAGTAATGCCTCGCCCGAGCATGTCTTTCAAGAAAAAATTATCACTCTGTTCAATGGTGCTCGACCGAGTCAAGGGAGGTGCTCGACCGAGTAGAGTGGTCTGTACAGACATGATCAGTGCAAGTAGATCCAACACGATCGTGCGTCATACAACGCTCTGTTGTGCCATTGGAATAATCTTGCAATACTGACATGAATACACAAGTAGATCCAGAACGGTCGTGCGTCATACAACGCTCTGTTGTGCAAATTGGATAATCTTGCAATATTCATTGTCCCTTTAGATGAATTTTACGTATTTTAAGCCAAAACTTTCAATCCTTTCATATTTTAAATTGGATAAAATTATTAACACTCTATGAATGAATTAGAGTGGTCAAATAACACCAAAACACAATGAATTCAACATAAAGTAAAGCAAAACATGCTATTATGAATTCAAACTTAATCAAGAACATGAGCAGGCTCTGATATCAATTGTTGAGACATTTATATTCCATTATGCCTAAGACATACTCAAGTCTTGAAGAAGTAAGAGAAAATAAATAGAGGCGGAAGCGTTATACTTGACGAATCCATGTATGCCTTGATGTTGAAGACAAGAAGAAGAAGAATTAAGGAGGAAGATGAAGTCTTCTAAATGATGAATGCTTTCACTTATAAACTTAGATTATGTAGAGAGTATATGTAAATAATGTGTGTGTTCCTAGGCTGATGGAAAGCCTCTATATATAGGAAACCAAGGGACATTTCATTTAGGGATCACACCCTTTCAAATGAAGTAGTAAAAATGTTACCTTTTGTCCAGCATAAATTGGTAATTTTTACTTCGGAAATTCTACACATTGATTAATTTCTATACTTTATACAACATTATATTTATGATTTAAACATGTACGTCTACACGTTTACGTATATTTACTAAGTATACACATTTTACAATTCATGTTCTAATACAAACCCCTTGTTGTCCCTGCCTACTATCAAGGCTTTCAACTCCAAATTTTTGACAATGGAAACTCTCCATTATCAAAAGACAACATCACAAAATAGTCATGTACCATCGTTTAAAGTAGGATTAACCAAAACAACTTCTCGTTTGTTAGGACTCATGTTGCTAGTTTGAAAATTGAAATTATCCGTTACAGCATCATTGACATGATGAGTAAGATTAGAAAATTGATGTTTCATAGAACAAGATTCTACATCACACATGACTCTCAACAAAAGAAGAGTAAGATAGAAAATTGATGTTCCATAGAACAAGATCCTACATCACACATGACTCTTAACAATAGAAGAGGAAGCACAAGTCTCTCAACAAGAGCAGATAAAATATATAACATCTGATATGAGATTTCATTGTTACTGTGATTCTCACAACGACTTCATATTTGGCAAAAGTTTCACGTTTAATCGAATGTCAATGAAGCAATAGAAAAAACACACAGAGAAGACTTGCAATTTTAATGGTCGTCGCCACTATAAAGCAAGAGAATTAGTGTGAGGGTGTAAAAAAGAAAAGGATAAATGGAAATATGGTTAGAGATATATCTGCTTGTGTTTTTATCAAACAAAACTCGACACGAAACTAACTTGGCAAATCATTGAGTTGAATTCTCTGCTTTGGCTTACATTTTTTATCCCATAAATTATATCGCACATGGCCAACCTGAGACAAAGCTACCAAATCAATGGGCTTTGAGCCTCCCAAATTTACTATCCCATAAATTATATCGCACATGGCCAACCTGAGACAAAGCTATCAAATCAATGGGCTTTGAGCCTCCCAAATTTACTATCCATCCCTCTATTATCACTATGACCAGTTTCAAATTTAAGAATTCGTTTGTTTCATGAAAAATAATCCTCGAAAAATGATTTTTTGGAAAATATTTTTGAAAAATGAAAATGCTTTCCGGAAAAAAATTTCCGATGTTTGGTGAATCTTAAGAAAACATTTTTCGAAAAACATTTTTCGATGTTTGGTAGTTTCATTAAAGTAACTTTCTAAAGGTAAAATCAATACAAATAAATGAAAATGAGAAAAATATTTTTCGGAAAACAGCTTCCTTAGGTAGAGGTAAGGAAGTCATTTTCCTTAGAAATCAAGCTCATTTTCCATTGACCCGAAAAAATGTTTTCCGTTGACTTCATTTTTCGATATTTACCAAACACCGAAAAATAGAAAAAATATTTTCCAAAAAATGTTTTCCCCCAAACAAAACAGAGCCTAAATAAGTCCAAATTCCCTAATCCATTATTCACATCAAGCCCTAATTCAAAAAATGATAAATTATTTTTCTAAACATTAAGTCGTATGTTGTTAGTTCACTACTACATTTCTGACCTAATGTAACGCATCTAACGCATCTAATGTAACGCCACGAGCTAATGTAACGCATCTAATGCAACGCCAGAGCTAATGTAACATATCTAATGCAACGCCAGAGCTAATGTAACGGCTAATGCAACGTCAGAGCTAATGTAACGCATCTAATGCAACGCCAGAGCTAATATAATGCATCTAATGCAACGCCAGAGCTAATGTAACGAGTCTAATGCAACGCCAAAATCCTAATGTAACGCCTAAATTACTAATGCAACGCCAAAATCCTAAACCCTAATCCCTAAACCCTAAACCTATATCCTATATCCTATACCCTATGCCCTATACCCTATACCATATACCTTATACCCTATACCCTATACACTATACCCTATACCGTATACCATATATACTATATCCTATACCCTATACCATATACCTTATACTCTATACCCTACACTATACCCTATAACCTATATCCTATATCATATACCCTATACCCTATACACTATACCCTATACCATATACACTATACCCTATACCCTATACCCTATGCCCTATACACTATACCCTATAACCTATACCCTATACCCTATACCCTATACCTTATACCCTAAACCCTATACACTATACCCTATACCCTATACCATATACCATATACCCTTATATGTCTATACATACCCTATACCACTATACATATACCCTATACCCTATACACTATATCCTATACCCTATATCCTATACCCTATACCCTATGCCCTATACACTATACCCTATAACCTATATCCTATAGGGTATAGGGCATATGGTATAGGGTATACCCTATATGGTATAGGGTATACCCTAGAGGGTATAGGGTATAAGGTATAGGGCATATGATATAGGGTATACCCTATAGGGTATAGGGTATACCCTATAGGGTATAGGACATATGGTATAGGGTATATCCTATAGGGTATAGGGTATAGGGTATAAGGTATAGGGCATAGGGCATATGGTATAGGGTATACCCTATAGGGTATAGGGTATAGGGTATACCCTATAGGGTATAGGGTATAAGATATAGAGCATATGGTATAGGGTATACCCTATAGGGTATAGGGTATATCCTATAGGATATAGAGTATAGGATATAGGGTATAGGGTATAGGGTATAAGGTATAGGGCATAGGGCATAGGGCATATGGTATAGGGTATACCCTATAGGGTATAGGGTATAAGGTATAGGGCATAGGGCATATGGTATAGGGTATACCCTATAGGGTATAGGGTATACCCTATAAGGTATAGGGTATAGGGTATACCCTATAGGGTATAGGGTATAAGGTATAGGGCATATGGTATAGGGTATACCCAATAGGGTATAGGGTATAGGGTATAAGGTATAGGACATATGGTATAAGGTATACCCTATAGGGTATATGGTATACCCTATAGGGTATAGGGTATAAGGTATAGGGCATAGGGCATATGGTATAGGATATACCCTATATGGTATAGGGTATACCCTATAGGGTATAGGGTATAAGGTATAGGACATAGGGCATATGGTATAGGGTATACCCTATAGGGTATAGGGTATAAGGTATAGAGCATATGGTATAGGGTATACCCTATAGGGTATAGGGTATACCCTATAAGGTATAGGGTATAGGGTATACCCTATAGGGTATAGGGTATAAGGTATAAGGCATATGATATAGGGTATAAGGTATAGGGCATATGGTATAGTGTATACCCTATAGGGTATAGGGTATACCCTATATCCTTATACCCTATAGAGTAAACCCTGTACCCTATACCCTATAGGGTATACCCTATACCCTTATTTTATTTAAATTTATTTTTGAATTGAGATAAATATTTTAGACATTTTTTGGTAAGGAAGTTTTTTTTTTAAAATTATATAAAATAAGTTAGAAATTAACTAAATATTTCTATCAATTATTACTTAGGTATATTAATATTTCTTAGAAGTTTAAATTATTAAATTAATGAGTATTATTATTAATTAATAACATTATTATTTTTGATATTATGTATTATTACTAGTTATTTTAATATTATTATTAAGTATTATCATTAATTATATAATTATAATTATTAATATATTCAATTATATGATTGAATAATTAACAATAGCATCATTATTAGTAATATTATTAATATTATACTGTTTATATAATTAATATTAATATTAATTAATTAATCAATTATATAATTAATAATTCATTAATAATAAATATTAATAATAAATATTATTATTCTTGATATTAGGCATAAATATTTTAGTTAGCATATAGTATAGTGTGAAATAAATATAAATATGTGTTGTGCAATTTTTTGATTGGATCCAAAAATTTCACGCGGATCATGAATAAAATAATATCTAACCGTTCAATACATTCGATCCAACGGTTGATACTGATTCAAACAAAACCACTTCATTTCTCTCTCTTTCTCGGTTCTCTCTCCATTTCTCTCACTCAAACAAAATGAAACAGCCTCCATTTCCAGTTCTCTCTCCATTTCTCTCCCTCAATCAGCCTCCCCATTGATTGTCTTCGTGGAAATTCTGGTCTATTTGCTTCTGGTGATTGGATCATCCCTGATCTCACAATCCAAGGCTCATTGCGATTAAATAGCCACCTGTCCACGTTCCCCAATACATACAACTTCAGCTATGCAACTAAGCGGACTAGGAAAGTTATGGGCATTACAGTTCCTTCAGGCATATTTGGAATCCATCCTCTGCTTTTCATTAGAGTCTTGCAGATGAGCCAATGGCGGCATCCTCCTGATGTCTCTCCCCCCTACAAAGGCTACAGGTCGAGTGACCCCATCCCTTCAATGTGGCTCAACCACTAGATCCGCCGTCTTCTTCTCTCCCCTTCATCGTCTCCGGCGAGGCTCAACCACTAGATCTACATGGATTCCGACGAATCCAAACTTATTCCATGGATTCCGACGAGCCCAAACATATTCCATGGGTTTCCTTTCGATTTGTTGTTGTATTTTGTGTTTTATTTCGATTTGTACAAACTTTTATTTGATTTGTGAATGGTTGTGGATGGTTGTGGACGGTGGTGGATGGTGGTGGAGCAAAGTGTTACTTTTGAAAAATGCAAGAATTGTTTTGAATATAAAAAAAGTGAAGGGACTAATTTGAGAATAAAAAACATTAAGGGACTGATTTGAGAAAAAAAAAGTTAAGGAATTGATTTGAGAATAAATATAAATATATATATTTTTTAAAATATATTTATATATATATAGTATATTGAAAAAAGAAAATTAAAAAAATTAATAAAATTGTGAAATTATGTAATAAATTTTAGGGACTCATCTAATTTTTGGCGTTACATTAGGTATTCAACCACTTTTTAAATTGGCGTTGCATTAGGTTCTTTTTGGCGTTGCATTAGGTGTTCATATAGTTTTAAAATTGGCGTTGCATCAGGTATTTACCTGATACAACGCCAAAGCTCTGGCGTTACATTAGCTTACTATGTCGTTGCATTAGACCTAATGCAACGCAAGAGAATGCAACGGCCATTTGGCGTTACATTAGGCCTAATGTAACGGTTTTTGGGCCCTAATGCAACGAAAATTGGCGTTACATTAGGTCAGAAATGTAGTAGTGATTTTTAATCTATGCTATACTTCCTCCGTCCCGTCCGAAGCTTTACCTTTTACCCAAATGGGTGTCCCGATAGAAGCTTCACCTTTCTTAAAATGGTAATAAATGTGGGTCCCATTTGTCAACCCCACTCACTTTTTCCTCACACACTTAAATTGTGGGACACACTTGTCATATCCACTAACTTTTTCATCTCACATATTTAAATTGTGGATCCCACTTGTCATATACACTCACTTTTTTCCTTTCACAATCCTTCTTCCACTCATCACTTTTCTTAATTTACGTACTTCACCAAAATAATGAAGCATCAAACGGGACGGAAGAAGTATGTGTAAGTGCTCCAATTTGAGCTTGTTAGAATTTTCGTTAGAAAATTAACGAAAGTTATAACATTTCTAACAATTCCTAACATTCCTAACATTTCTAACCAAGTAAGGGTAGATTAGGGATTGCCAAAAAAAGATAAACCAAGAAAGAAATCAAAAAAAGCAAAAGAAATAAGAAAAACCAAAAATAGAAATGGCTGGAACAAAAACTGGCTGTTTAATTTGAATTTTCAAAAGATTATTCCTTGTGTCCAAAGCCTGAAGCAGCATTTAATGAACAGTGCACGCTGAAGACCCTATCCGCGCGGACATGTTTGTCAATTTCAGAGGCCTATAAATTGAACCCTCCTCTCTCAGTCTACACAACAAAAATCACTCACAAAGAATATCACTGGCGAAAATAGAGAGAAAACAAGGGAATTCACTTGAATTGCCACCATTTTCTCTCCAATCTTTCCCAAATCTCACTCACTCACAAACACTTCAAAACACTCTCATACATACTCTCATACATACACCAATCCAAGCTCAAATCACCTTAGAGAGGAGGATTAGAGAGAAAACATAGAGGACTTCATTGTTATCTACTTGTTTTCTCTTTAACCAACTCAAATCATCAACCCTAAACACTTTCAAGCCCTAAACACATTCAAGCCTTTGAATCCATTCAAACACAAAACACAAGAAAAGATAGGTATAACCTCCTCTCCTTACCCTAAAATTCATCCATGCATGCATTTTCAAACTCCAAAATGTAGTTTGTTCATCTTCTTTTCTTAGATCCAAGAAGATCACCATGGAAGTTCATCTCCATGAATGATCTTCTACAAGGATCAACATTATTTTCAAAGTGTTCTTACTTACTTGCAAAGAAAACACATTTTCAAAACCCTAAAAATCATTTTCATACATTAAATCTCTTTTTCAAAGGATAAAATTCCCCTTCCCAAGCAAATGAAGTGCTTAGTCCTAATGTACCCCAAGGATGGTTTGATATAGTTGATTCACCACTAAAATGTCAAGTGATCACTAATCAAAACCTAGGGAAATGGGGACAAGCATGGATGCAAAACCCCCTTTAAAATCATGTTTTCCTTCTTGAGAAGTTGCTGTCCAGTAGCAATTTTCTAAGACCCCAGTCCATGGTCTAATTTTTTGGACACAGATAAACTTGGAATTTGGTGTTGACTACAAAACACTTTTTGTAGCCAACATCCAGAGATTTCCATATATATTTTTACTTTATTTTTTGCATGAGTAAAACTCCCTTTTTCAAATTTTCATTTAAAGGTCAGTTCATCAGTCTCTGGAAGTCCAGATTTCACATCTGAGATTTCCAGAAGGTTTTGGGTCCTCAAATCATCTCCAAAATGAAAAGTTCTTTTAAAGAAACCTTATTTAAGGTGTTTTGAACATTTTTCATTCTCGGACTTTTCCCAGATTTTGGATTTTTCAAGCCCTAAAGTCCATTTCAAAATTAAGTGTCCACTGCCTTTCTCCTTCTGGCAGAAATGGTTTTCAACTTCCAAAAATCTTTTGAGTGTCAAATCTCAACCCAAAAATCACACCAAAAATCATGGGATCTGTCCAAAGTCTAATAAAGAATTCCCAATTTTTACTTTCCTCAGTTTCAACTTATTTTGGCCAAAGTAACACACACACACACACATACACACACACAAATGGTTTTTAAGCTTGGAAGACTCGTTTCACGAGGCATTCCGGGTGCACACTAACGTCCTTCCCGGCGTGTAACGTGACCTCCGAACCCAAATTTATAATCTCGGGCATTTTTCAAAGTTTTGTCCCTTAAAACAAAAATGGCGTGGCGACTCCATTTGATTTCAAAAAAATCGGGTACATCACAGTGGCGACTCCGCTGGGGATCGAACGAGCTTTTTTTAAAAAAAATGGTATTTGGTATATTGGTGGAAACCATTAAACTTCCCGTTATCGCCTCCTAACACGAGTCGGGGATAAATTGTGGTTTAACAATCCCACATACCGGTATCATCGTTTTAAAAAAAAAAAGCTTTTGAGGGTCAAGCTTCCGTCCCGGCATTTAAAAAATTATTTGTTGTGTGTGTTGATTTTTGCACATTTTCGTGTTGTTTTGGCCGCCTCGGAAAAAGTCAAAATTTTGACTGTCGGAATCATGTCCCTAACTGTCGGAATTTTTTTTGCTTATGTGCTTATGTGCTCATTTCAAAAAAAAAAAATTCAAAAAAAAAAAAACTTTCAAAAAAAAAAAAGATTTTTCAAAAAAAAAAAAGAAAATTTTCAAAAAAAAAATCATTCATCATATTTTTAAGACACATAAAAAATTTCTATTTTACTCAGAAAAGGAAAATAGACTGCTTGCACACTACGCGCACGTGACCGTACACTGCACACTACGTCCCTAACCCGGGGAAATCCTTGTCGCGGCCCGTTTGGTCTTATTACGCCTCTCGGTGCAAGCACAGGACTACCCAAACATCCCATGGAGCCTCGTGTCGACCATGCACTTGTCCGTGACACACTCTGTCCGAGACCCGGTTGGTTTTTAGTCTGGTCTGTGTCATGCCCTGTCTGTGTATAGACCTTTCCTTTCAAGACTTTGTCGGCATACCGACTCAATATCTTTCGGGGACCCTAATCAGTCGAAGTTCTGCCGATTTTTCGCCGCAGACTTTGACCAAGATATTGACCGGCGCCTTGACTTCGGCTCGATCGGCACAAATTATACACTGACTCCCAAAGATGACACCGAGTCATCAAGGATTAATGATTATTCCATGCCTAATTACGGCCTAACCGATGACAAGTCAAGATCAATTGTGGACGCTTATCACCCAAATCATGCCGACTTTTCGTCCAGCCCTCGGACATAATCTTGACTTTGACGTCAGCTTTGTCCGTAATTTACATCGAATGCTCATTAAGACTCGATTACCCGCCAGACTTTTAGGATCGTTTTTCTTTCGGTCGGTGGGACCCGCTTGCCCTATAGGACCCTCGCCCGGGCCGTCCACCCCGGGAGGTCGAAATACGGGTGGAATACGAGGGGCTTATAGACGTAGTGACGGGGCCCACTGATCCAGGATCCAGAGTAGTTTGCGAAAAAGAAGAGAAATCTTTTCCAACCGATTAGGTTAATAAAACATGTTTTAAGTAAACGTGAACAAATAACTGCATGTTGCATGAGCCCAGAGCCCAAACACTTACCCTCCTTCAATTCCCACATATCTGAACCCTCGCGCCTTTTCCCCCGCAGCTCCTCACAAAGGTTGGTTCCGGACACCGGGTCACCGTTTGATCAAGTTGGGAAGAGTCAAGCGCATCGTCAGCTTCGCCGTTTATTCCGATTCGGGTTTCAGGATGTCTGCATCAGCCGGTAATGATGGGGACAACGTCACTCCGCCTCCTGGGACTCCTCAAACAGAACCGCAATGGAATCGCTTAGGCCGAACGTATGAGAGTGCGACAGAAGCACACTCTGAACAAACCTTATGGAGGCTATCAAAAGCCATGGATTGGCCGCCGCTCTCAACCTGCATGGCACCTTCACCGTGGAAGAAGAGGAAGACCTCAATCCCGCTTTTGGTCAACCCGACTACTCCAGATGCCACCACCGGCCTCCCACGGTACTACCACCAGAGCCCATGCTCCTCGATCTTCTGGGTCGCCGGCTCCCCAACCGTGCACCACCGGATCCACGCAGCCTGACGGACGAGCCGCTCGCAATGCCTCAGCTGGGACAAAGCCGCACGAAATGCCTTCCCATGGTTGGGGATACCCGGAATGCCACAAAGAAATTGGGATCCCGCCTCGCTTAGGGACCAATCAATCCTGACTTTCGCAAAGAACGGTTTGGAATGCCACCATAGTTTGGTTCGGGGCAACGGTCAGAGCCCCTCCTCGAGATAATAATACTAGTTCACCAAGCTCCTCACACAAATCCGTTCCTCACTCGTACTTCTATGGGTTACCAAGCCTCCATCCTGGTGTCATCCGAATCACCAGACCGCTAGCACTCTGTTATACACCCTCGCCTCAGCCACCCATGCAAATCAACAGCCATGTGACAAAGCCTCGCACCTAAGCCTACTTATGGGCCCTATTCGGAAATCCAAGTTATCCGGCTACATCGGGCCGCTCCACCTACTTTGACAGGTTGAAATCAACAACAGCCGCAAGGTTCTATCCCTTCGCCTGTGCTCCTACTCATGCTCCCTGGCAATTTGGGTCAAGGATGTTTTCACCTACGCTCCGGACGGCCGTCCTCTCCACTCCACCGCCACCGTAGCTCCTCTCTCTAGCTCAGCCACTAGCTTGAATTCCATGGTTCCACCACAAGACCCTCATCTGGCCTGGTTCGTGGAACAACACAAGGAAATGAAAGCGCAGATCGTTGAATTGACTGCCAAGAAATCTGCTTTCCGGCCTACAGACCCGGACTCCATTGTTCCCCTTCCCCACAAATTCGTGATGCCTAATCTGGATCTCTTTGATGAGACTGCATGCCCTAAAACTCACTTGGAAACCTATACTTTGGCAATGAAAGCCAAGGGATGCACAAACCAAATAGCTGGCCGACTACTTCGCTCTCTTTGAAGTCGTGGGCTTTGAAATGGTTTTTCCGATTGCAACTGAAGCTAGGGCTACTTGGGAACAGATTACACAAGATTTCACGTATAAGTATAAAGCCAACTTGGAATGGGAAACAAACAGAGTTGACTGCAGACAACGGTGCAGCCTTGATGAGAATATTGGGGATTTCTATAAAAGGTGGAACCCGAAGCTTAGTGAAATGGCCATTCCTCCTCCGACGAGGAGCAAGCTTAGAGCATCTTTCGCCATGCTTGAAGCCGCATTTGAGAGCTTCCCTCGCACTTCCCCTACGCCGACTTGCGTGCAAATGGTTAATTCCGGGCTAAGTTCGAAAAGGCTTACAATCGCCGGCTCGACCGCCGCACTCCGCTACATGTATACCGGGTTTCTTCCACCTCCAACACAGCCTCCGCCCAACCAAAAGGTAAAGAAGTGATTAGCTATGCGGGACAGATGTAATAATGCCACTTCCTTTGTTCCCAAGAAACCCGATGCATCCGCATCCCTGGCTCCAAGACTTGAGAAACTTTGGGATGCCTTTGAGTGATATCTTCAGAGGTTTGGTGAGAGAAGGTTTGCTCCGACCTTTGGAAAATTATCGCCCTAGAAACCCCAATGCTCCTTTGGATACCTCCAAGCATCAGGTGCCTTTCATCGCAAGTCATGGGCACTGACAGGATGACTGTGTCCCCCTGAAAAAGGCAATCCAAAGTTTGATTGAACAATGGAGGTTAGAGGTGCCTGAAGGGCCCAATACTATCAGTAACCCATTCCCTAGAAACAACAACCCGAATGTCAACATGGTCGAGTTTGGTGATTCAAGACTTGTGGGCATAGTGGAATTTGACTCACCCCTTTGTGAGGTCGGTGGACCGACCATCGCAGATGATGAAAATGGTTGGGTTAAGCAAGAGATCGCCAAAGAAATCCTGGTGGAAAGATCTGCAATAGCCCCCATCTCCAGCGTCAAAGAGTAGATGCATGGACCAACAGCAAAGAGCGGCTAGACTAGGGGCTACCTATCTCTAAAATAGTCTTTTAGTCAACCTTCGTAGGTTCTAGTACCTCTCTTTCACCTAAGTCCTTCCTGGACATTTGTCGTTGTAGTCCATTTTGGACATAATAGTTAAATGTCTAACTTTTATATATATGTCTTCTTTCTTTTCTTGCTAGACTCGAGACATCACTTGCACACCCACGTTATACTTGATTGAAATGGTTTTATCCAGAATGATCACTTGTGCTGCTCAACCACTAATTCTTTGAAATGATTAATATTTAAATTAATCGAAGTGAGCAAATCAATTGATATCCTTTTCAAATTGGGACTTACCAACTCCTCATCTTGCATCTCATATGCTCACATCCCTTTCATCATCATCATCTCGTTGCTCAATGAATTTGCATGGATCTTTTCTCATTTAAAGCTTAAGCAAGCAATGAAGACTTAATCTCGTTTAGGTCATCCGGTAGGGATTGCGGTTGAAGCCTTTCACCCATAGGAAAAACATTACCTTACCCCGCTAAACAATACCCTTTCATTTCAAGATCGGCGTGTTTTGAAACCCCATTCAGCCATCACCTTTGCTCCTTGCCAAGAGAATTCCAAGCAACGCCAAAAAAGTTAGCTTCGAGAGTCGACGATGCAAGGAAAGATAATTCCCAATTCCTCAAAGAGGCCTTCCAAATTATCAAAAGAAGAATTTTAAATCCTCACAATTCAGCAAAAATCCTCAACGTCTCAGGAGGCTCTTCAAAAAAAAAAAGAAGAAAGAAAATAGAAGAGCTCAAGCAAAAGAAGCTTCAAAAAAAAACAAAAGAAGGACTGTCGATCCTCACAATTCAGTAAAAGTCCCCGACTCCTCAAGAAGCTCTCCAATGATAAAAAAAAAGGGAGCCTGAATTCTCGAAGATTCGCAAAAGTTCCCGATAGCTTGGACTCCCTCTCACCATTTCCTTAACCAATCCCAAGCCATCCTCTCGCTTTTAGAGGATATCCCCGTTGCCATTATCCTCGCCTTTGGCCAAAATCAAAATTTGACCTCTCATTCTTAGAGGCAATCAATCTTCCCCGCCATAGATTTTCCAAACACATCCCTACAAGCCAACCTCTCATTTTTAGAGGTTCAGTCAGCAAAAGGCCCAGCCGACCTCTCACTTTAAGAGGTCACAACTTTCCAAATCACCCGATGGCCGATCGAAGCCCGGAAACCCTACAGCCCCTTACTCTGGATAGTAATTTCATTCCAGTATCTTCAGGAGCTAAATCAAATTAATGCTTCATTGCTTGCTTAAATTGGAGCCAAATCCATCTCGGCTCAAATGATCAAAGATTGTGCAAATTCAAGTCTGATTCATTCGACATTTCATGTGAGCATATTTCATTTCTCCTCCACAAACACTTGCCGTGGATGTCCCACTGGGGCTTCGCATTCGTGTCTTTCATGGACACTCTAAGGGGATATGTTATTCGAATCTCCAATCCTCAAAATCCCCAAAGGTCCTCAGATCCTCGAATTTCAACATTCGTTCTCTCTTCATTCGGGATAGGCCCGAACTACGACGACCTGAGCTCTTCATAATGAAGGGAACGTAGGCAACCAGAAATGGTCCGGTCGAAATCACAAACAAATTCCAAAAAAAAAATCCGTTCTCATCAAGGATTGTCCCTATACACTTTCCGCCCTTCCGAGCTTGATTTTCTCCTTGTGATTAATCAAAATATTTGTTCATATCATATTTAAGGGTTGAATAACCCGAACATTAACAAAGGGTTTTAAGTAGCCTTGTGATCATCACGAATAAAACAAGTTTTCAAGTGTCTCGACAAGTCTTCTCTCTCTCCATCATAGGGAAATAGAGCCAAACACTGTCTTTCTCGTCGCCAGGGGCTTCCATACACTTTTCCACACCTTGTGATGCTTATACTCTCTCAAAAGAGTCAAACCAAAAGCGAGAGTGTCATACAAAAATTCGGGAGAAATTCCCACCTTTCAAAAGATATGCCCCTGCACGTAAACATTTCTGAGTCTTGTCCAGTAACTGGTTGACTAAGGTCTGAAAAGATGGGTGCCTCCTCTGTTAGACTACTCTGAATTTCTTCACGTTGGGGCTTTGCTAAGCGGTTCTCCTGTGTTCTCCGTACGCCCTCTTCAAGCCGGGGCTTATATAGTCGTCTTTGGGTCCACATTGGGTTCTTCACTACAAGATAGATTCGATCTTCATCAGATTATTTTCAGGATTGCTTTGTATTACCAATCAGATTGGGACTCTGCTAATTATGTCAGAATCATAACGAGGTTATAAGATTAGGGCCTCGCCAAGTCACTGCTTCGAAATCTGGACTTTGCCAAGCTGGTCCTCTGGACCTGAATTTTATCAAGTCACAAGAAAGGTCTAGTCACATCAACAGCCTAGATTTTCACTTCGTAACTTGGTACATAGCAGCCTTCCCGTAGCGTCGAATTTAAGATCTCGGGTTTCTCCCCGCATTAGCAATTTCATCAAATCATTCTCCGAACAAGGTTCTTGGCCGAGGTCACAAACTCACCCAAATGAAGGAAGCTTCACTCATATCAACGTGCCCTAGAGCCTCGTCAAAGACGCCTTCAAATGACCAAGATTGAGAGAGAAAATTCCAATCAAGACCCGGGATCCGAATCCAATCTCATCAAAATTGAGGTCCATGTGATACTATTAACAAAACCTCATCAACAACCACTGTTTAAATCGCGATCGAGGGCTCTCACCACTTGCTCAAAATCTGTTCCAAACAGTCTCCAGACACATACATCCCAATGCATCCCCTCTCATCACATGCATCCCCACAAAAATATCCCAAGGGCTCATGTAGCATGCACAAAACTTGAATCAATAGGAAAAATCCTAAGTGATTGAAGATCATAAGTCATAATTTTCCCGCCAAAAGCTTAGGCTAAGTGCATCTTCAAAAGCAAGTAAATGCATCATCTCGATTCTATGCATGCAACCATCATCATAAATGTCGTATGTGCATTTGTCCCTCTACTAACAAATGTAGCAATTCAAGCACGAAAGACCAATTTTCCATCACTACCCGAAGTCTCTCTGCAGCGAGAATGGTCTCCACCAAAGACGACCTCCAATGTCCACAAATGGATGAGGACGACCTCCGGCATTTGCAACTTGGTGAAAACAACCCCCAACATTCACAAACATATGAAGACCGCCTCCAGTGTCTACAAATCGGTCAGGGACGCCAAGTTCTCAAATACAATACGGTCAGAGACGCCGAGCTCTCAAATGAAAATCGGTCAGGGACGCCAAGTTCTCAAATACAAATCGGTCAGGGACGCCAAGTTCTCAAATACAAATCGGTAAGGGACGCCAAGTTCTCAAAATGCAAATCGGTCTGAGATGCCTAGTTCTCAAAATGCAAATCGGTCTGAGATGCCTAGTTCTCAAAATGCAAATCGATCTGAGATGCCTAGTTCTCAAAATGCAAATCGGTCAGGGACGCCAAGTTCTCAAATACAAATCGGTCAGAGACGCCAAGTTCTCAAATACAATTCGGTTAGAGACGCCAAGTTCTCAAATACAAATCGGTCAGAGACACCAAGTTCTCAAAAGCAAGAAGTCCCAATGTGAAGACAAGTTCAACAACTTCTACAAGGTTAACGATCACCAGCAAGATGCAGACTCAACCAAACTCCTCCTTCAGGTTAAAATGTCTCCAAAGACAGCAAATCGTCAGCAGAAACCGTCCCACGAACGGCAACCCAACAACTCTTCATCAACATCAGCCGTAGCCTCAGGCCCTTCCCAGCGGCTACAGGTAAGCACAGCACAGGTATGAAAGCATATCTTAGTCAACTACTTTTCTAAAAGAACATTATCATCAAATCTTAGGGTGACTTCCCAAAATAGTCAAATCTTAGGGTGACTTCCCAAAATAGTCAAACCTCGGGTGACTCCCAAATACCATCAAACCATCAAAGACCATCCCCAGCAGTTTCGAACTACGTCCAGTGCTTGATTCCCACGGGATACGTAGGCAGCCCCACCATAGGTCCACTCGCTTGACCAACACTCCGGCCACCCTCTTTTCCCCGATAATCATCGTAAGCTCTAATCTTCCCCTGCGAGAATGCCCTCAAATAGTCTCCCTCAACCTCGATTTAGGTTCATACTCCTGAACTGAGCCCTCATTTAGGTTCATACAATAGAACTAAACCTCAACTTAGGTTCATCCATGACGAAAGCCAACGGAATTCCGTCTCTTTCACCTCCTAAGCAAAGAAACGTAAGACCGATCCCTTCAAATGAAGTCCACCAAAAGACTGTCTATCCCCTCAGAGTCCGTCCCCAACGAAAGGATACGAACATCGAAGGAAATCGTTTCAAAACAAGTTGATACCTCCAGATCACCCATCACCAAGGTTCGAAGCACCTAAGACGCCATCACCAAGGTTCGAGGCACCTAAGACGCCATCACCAAGGTTCGAGGCACCTAAGACGCCACCATCAAGGTTTGAGGCACCTAAAACGCTATCTACACAACACGAGGAAAGCGATAAATCACAATCATCCCCTAATTCGACAAATCGAAGTCATCACCAGGGCGACTTCCCCAAAATAGTCAAACCACAGGGCGACTTCCCCAAAATGGTCAAACCATAAGGCGACTTCCCCAAAATGGTCAAATAATAGGGCGACTTCCCCAAAATAGTCAAACCATAGGGCGACTTCCCCAAAATAGTCAAACCATAGGGCGACTTCCCCAAAATGGTCAAACCATAGGGCGACTTCCCCAAAATGGTCAAACCATAGGGCGACTTCCCCAAAATAGTCAAACCATAGGGCGACTTCCCCAAAATAGTCAAACTATAGGGCGACTTCCCCAAAATAGTCAAACCATAGGGCGACTTCCCCAAAATAGTCAAACCATAGGGCGACTTCCCCAAAATAGTCAGATCTTAGGGCGACTTCCCCAAAAATAGTCAGATCTTAGGGCGACTTCCCAAAAATAGTCAGATCTTAGGGCGACTTCCCAAAAATAGTCAGATCTTAGGGTGACTTCCCAAAAATAGTCAGATCTTAGGGCGACTTCCCGAAAGATCATAGGGTGACTTCCCGAAAATAGTCAGATCTTAGGGCGACTTCCCAAAAATAGTCAGATCTTAGGGCGACTTCCCCAAAATAGTCAAATCATAGGGCGACTTCTCAAAAATAGTCGATCTTAGTGGCGACTTCCCAAAAATAGTCGATCTTAGGGCGACTTCCCAAAAATAGTCGATCTTAGGGCGACTTCCCAAAAATAGTCGATTCTTAGGGCGACTTCCCAAAATAGTCGATCTTAGGGTGACTTCCCAAAAATAGTCGATCTTAGGGTGACTTCCCAAAAATAGTCGATCTTAGTGGTGACTTCCGAAAATAGTCGATCTTAGGGCGACTTCCCAAAAATAGTCGATCTTAGGGTGACTTCCCAAAAATAGTCGATCTTAGGGCGACTTCCGAAAATAGTCGATCATAGGTGACTTCCCAAAAATAGTCGATCTTAGGGCGACTTCCCAAAAATAGTCGAATCATGTGGTGACTTCCCAAAAATAGTCAGATCTTAGGGCGACTTCCCAAAAATAGTCAGATCATAGGGTGACTTCCCAAAAAATAGTCAGATCTTAGGGCAACTTCCCCAAAATAGTCAAATCATAGGGCGACTTCCCAAAAACAGTCAGATCATAGGGTGACTTTCCAAAAATAGTCAGATCTTAGGGTGACTTCCCAAAAATAGTCAGATCTTAGGGTGACTTCCCAAAAATAGTCAGATCTTAGGGTGACTTCCCAAAATAGTCAGATCTTAAGGTGACTTCCCAAAAATAGTCAGATCATAGGGCGACTTCCCAAAAATAGTCAGATCTTAGGGCGACTTCCCAAAAATAGTCAAATCTTAGGTCGACGTCTGAAGATAGGCAAAAGACCCGAACTACGACTGGCTTGATTCCTCTTAAGGATACGTAGGTAGCCTATCATTAGGTTCAGCCACCCGACCGAAAATGGTCATTTCTTATCCCCAGCAGAGCGGATATACAATTTCAGCCGTCCGACCGAAAATGGTCATCTCTTATCCCCAGCAGAGTTTTTCCCCAGCAACCGACTGCAGAACTCGCTCATCAGGTTCGAGGCACCTAAAACGCCATCATCTCCAGGGTCAAAGACCCGAACTACGACCGGCTTGATTCCTCTTAAGGATACGTAGGTAGCCTATTAAATAGGTTCAGCCACTCGATCACTTGATCATCCTGCCAAATATGGAGCCTTACTCTTATCGACGACCCCGCTTCCTTCAAAAGCGCCGTCGCCGAGGGGCTACTGCAAGTGCTCCAATTTGAGCTTGTTAGAATTTTCGTTAGAAAATTAACGAAAGTTATAATATTTCTAACAATTCCTAACATTCCTAACATTTCTAACCAAGTAAGGGTAGATTAGGGATTGCCAAAAAAAGATAAATCAAGAAAGGAATCAAAAAAGCAAAAGAAATAAGAAAAACCAAAAATAGAAATGGCTGGAACAAAAACTGGCTGTTTAATTTGAATTTTCAAAAGATTATTCCTTGTGTCCAAAGCCTGAAGCAGCATTTAATGAACAGTGCACGCTAAAGACCCTATCCGCGCGGACATGTTTGTCAATTTCAGAGGCCTATAAATTGAACCCTCCTCTCTCAGTCTACACAACAAAAATCACTCACAAAGAATAAAGACACCAGGAAAATAGAGAGAAAACAGTGGGAATTCACTTGAATTGCCACCATTTTCTCTCCAATCTTTCTCAAATCTCACTCACTCACAAACACTTCAAAACACTCTCATACATACTCTCATACATACACCAATCCAAGCTCAAATCGCCCCTTAGGAGGAGGATTAGAGAGAAAACATAGAGGACTTCATTGTTATCTACTTGTTTTCTCTTTAACCAACTCAAATCATCAACCCTAAACACTTTTAAGCCCTAAACACATTCAATCCTTTGAATCCATTCAAACACAAAACACAAGAAAGATAGGTATAACCTCCCTCTCCTTACCCTAAAATTCATCCATGCATGCATTTTCAAACTCCAAAATGTAGTTTGTTCATCTTCTTTTCTTAGATCCAAGAAGATCACCATGGAAGTTCATCTCCATGAATGATCTTCTACAAGGATCAACATTATTTTCAAAGTGTTCTTACTTACTTGCAAAGAAAACACATTTTCAAAACCCTAAAAATCATTTTCATACATTAAATCTCTTTTTCAAAGGATAAAATTCCCCTTCCCAAGCAAATGAAGTGCTTAGTCCTAATGTACCCCAAGGATGGTTTGATATAGTTGATTCACCACTAAAATGTCAAGTGATCACTAATCAAAACCTAGGGAAATGGGGACAAGCATGGATGCAAAACCCCCTTTAAAATCATGTTTTCCTTCTTGAGAAGTTGCTGTCCAGTAGCAATTTTCTAAGATCCTAGTCCATGGTCAAATTTTTTGGACACAGATAAACTTGGAATTTGGTGTTTACTACAAAATACTTTTTGTAGCCAACATCAAGAGCTTTCCAGATATATTTTTACTTTATTTTTTGCGTGAGTAAAACTCCCTTTTTCAAATTTTCCTTTAAAGGTCAGTTCATCAGTCTCTGGAAGTCCAGATTTCACATCTGAGATTTCCAGAAGGTTTTGGGTCCTCAAATCATCTCCAAAATGAAAAGTTCTTTTACAGAAACCTTATTTAAGGTGTTTTGAACATTTTTCATTCTCGGACTTTTCCCAGATTTTGGAGTTTTCAATCCCTAAAGTCCATTTCAAAATTAAGTGTCCACTGCCTTTCTCCTTCTGGCAGAAATGGTTTTCAACTTCCAAAAATCTTTTGAGTGTCAAATCTCAACCCAAAAATCACACCAAAAATCATGGGATCTGTCCAAAGTCTAATAAAGAATTCCCAATTTTTACTTTCCTCAGTTTCAACTTATTTTGGCCAAAGTAACACACACACACACACAAATGATTTTTAAGCTTGGAAGACTCGTTTCACGAGGCATTCCGGGTGCACACTAACGTCCTTCCCGGCGTGTAACGTGACCTCCGAACCCAAATTTCTAATCTCGGGCATTTTTCAAAGTTTTGGCCCTTAAAACAAAAATGGCGTGGCGACTCCGTTTGATTTCAAAAAAAATCGGGTACATCACAGTATGTTGTATAAATTTTTATATATCGGTTCAACCAATTTCACGTCAGTCACATCTTCCTTTCAGCCAATTCTCTTCTCTTTCTACAGTCACATCTTCCTTTCTCTGCCAATTCTCTTCTCTTTCTACATCCAACTGTAATATCTCTCATTCCACATTGAAAATATGTGGAAATTTAATGTGATACTCCCTCCTTCCCACTTAAAGCGTCACTTTTTATCCAAAAGAGTGTCCCGTTTATAGTGTCACCTTTCCTAAAAAGGAAATATTTTATTAATATTCTATTATCCCATCCACTATTCTCTCCACTAATTCTCTCTCCTCTACACTCACAACACTTTTTAAATTCACTATTTTCTTCACTAATTCTCTCTCCTATTTTCAAATTACACTCACAACATTTTTTCATCCCACACTTTTCCTTAATTTGCGTGCCACCCCTAAAAGGGTGACACTCTTGGCGGGACGGAGGGAGTATATAGAAGGCTCATACACTACTATTAAGCATCAAATCCTTCATTGAACTTTTGGAGGCCTGTGATGAATTGTGATTAACCCAAATGAAGAGATGCTTAGTGAGCCAGTGTGTAATGTCTACGTAGCGGGTCGGGCTTCGGGCTCGAATAGTTGCAACAATATGGCAAAACCACGACCACAACGCTCGACTGGAAGCACAAAAATGCCCAAAATTAAAGCAAGGCACTCCTACATCTTCTCACCAGCTCGATCAACATGTCTGCCATTTTTTCCACGCATTTAACCATCAATTCATGAAACCATACTTGGTGGCCGTTTTGTATTCGCGTTGTTGTTGGTTTCAACTGTAGAGAGGGGTGGAGATGGTAGTTGATTTTATAGAAGAAAGAGGGGGAGTCACTAGGTATGTCTGGAGAGAAAGGGATACAAATCTGCGACTGTAGTTGTGGCTTTGCAGGAGAGCTAGGGAAGAGTTGTCGGAGGAAGGGTAGTCGGAGGGAAGGGCAGAGAGAGAAAGTAGAGGGAGAGGGTGTTGTGACTTGTGTGGGAGGGAGGGTAGGGTGGGTTTTATTTGGGGTTAAAGCGGCAGTTTTGTCATTTAATTTAGATGAAACATACTCTCTCCGTCCCGCAAAACTTTACCCCTTTACTGTTGAGAACGGAAAATAAGAAATAATGTTATTAAATTAGGTGTTGTGAGTGGGAGGAGAGAGAATGAGTGGAGGGAATAGTAAATTTGAAAAGTGTTGTGAGTATGACAAGTGGGTCCCATGAATAAAGAAGTATTAAAAAATTTCCTTTTTAGGAAAGTGGGACTTTAAAGTGGAACGCCCAAAATAGTAAAAGGGGTAATGTTTTGTGGGACGGATGGAGTAAATGGTTCGTGGATCAAATGGTAATATTGATCCTGATTACTCCCTCCGTCCCAATAAAAGCTTCACTAATTACCCAAAAGGGCGTCCCGTTAGAAGCTTCACCTTTCCTTTTTTGGCAAAGAATCTTCACTATTCTCTCCACTCATTCTCTCTCCTAAAACACTATTACACTCACAACACTTTTTAAATTCACTATTCCCTCCACTAATTCTCTCTCCTATTTTCAAATTACACTCACAACATTTTTTTTCCCTCCCATTACCATAATTCCCGTGCCGGAGGAAAAGGGTGAAGCAATTAGTGGGACGGAAGGAGTATTGAATTGATTATTGTATTAGGTGATTAATTTTCAATTATTTTTAATAGTCTATTTCATTAGAATGAAGGACTCAGTGATAATAATCTATACTTATTCCGTCTCATTTAACTTAATTTTTTTTCAACCAACACGGAAATTAAGAATACTAATCTATACTCCCTCCGTCTCATTGATAGCTTCACTTTTTTTCAAAATGGGTGTCCCGTTAAAAGCTTCACCTTTCCTAAAATGGCAAAGAATCTTTACTATTCCACCCACTAATTCTCTCTCCTACTTTACTTTTATACTCACAACACTTTTCAAATTTACTATTCCCTCCACTCATTCTCTCTCCTATTTTATTTTTATACTCACAACTCTTTCTCCACTATCCCTTTTTCTTAATTTGCGTGTCAAGCTCAAAATGGTGAACTAATCAATGGGACGGAGGGAGTATAATATATAAAAGCAGAAATATTTTAATTTTAAGACCATACAGCTCGCCATGTGAAATTTCAAGTCAGCTCTATGTTCACCAATTATTAGCCGCCATGTGTCACATTCAATGAAGAGTTTTATTTTAGATTTTGATTTAAACATAAATTTTAGCTTTTAAATTCAAACAAAATATTTTTAAACGTAACAAATTCAAACTGCAGTGGTTCAACTACTTCATCCGAAAGAATGTGATGGTGGTAGAAAGTAGAAACATTGTCTTGAAGCATGCACCGATTTCTCTTATCATTATTCCCATATTAGATTTTAGATTATTACATTATTAGATTATTCTTTCCATCCTAAAATGAATGATTTTTTTTTTCAAAATTTAAGAATCATTTTAAAAAATTTAATTTTAATCTAGAAAAAATAATAAACATTCTTTTAATTCATTTTCAAAATTTTAGAATGTAAAAATATAATGAATTATGAAAAAAATTAAATCAAAAAATTTAAAAGAACATTTATTTTTAGACAATAATGGTCATTCAATTAGAGATATAGGAAGTATCATTATCCATTATCCCCATATCAGATTATCATATTAGTATATTTTATTAATTTAAATTTAAAATTTTGAAATTATCATCTTTGTAAGTCTTTTTAAGTAAGATTTCCAAATCATATTATCAGATTATATTTATTATTTTCAGCTTATCAAATCAGTATATTTTATCAGTTTAAATTTAAAATTTGAAAATTGTCATCTAATGAAAGTCTTTTGGAAGTAATAGTCCTAGAACTTAATCTCTTTTTATAATCAGAAATCACTATCATTCATTTGTATCTATCATTCTTTTGCATACGTTTTCACGCATCTGCCTCTTCCAAGTTTGTCTTTCTTTTTTCTCTCAAATTCATTTCTTTTTCAAATTAAATTTGTGCTGCATAGTTCTAATAGTGATTAATAATTAAATGATATTTCAATTTCTAACGAGCTATTATTCTTAGGATAGAAATATCAGTGCTTTACTAACCTTAATGTATATTGGGATGTTAGATGTTATAACCAATTTCTAATGCATATTAACTCGGTTTATATGTCATTTGAGCCTGCCTTCTTGATTGTTTAATGCTTGATTAATAAAATACTCAATCAAAAAGATACGAGTATTTATGATTTCCTAATTCCTATCAAGTGTACTAAGTGATACTTGGTTTATATGCCATTTGAGTCTGCCTTAATGTATATTGGGATGTTAGATGTTATAACCAATTTCTAATGCATATTAACTCGGTTTATATGCCATTTGAGGCTGCTTTACTAACCTTAATGTATATTGGGATGTTAGATGTTATAACCAATTTCTAATGCATATTAACTCGATTTATATGCCATTTCAGCCTGCCTTCTTGATTGTTTAATGCTTGATTAATAAAATATTCAACCAAAAAGATACGAGTATTTATGATTTCCTAATTCCTATCAAGTGTACTAAGTGATACTTGGTGATGATAAAGAAACTGTTGTTAAGTCCACTCTGAGCATGATCTCGCAAAGAAGACAAGCAACCAAAATTCAATAAAGCTAACTTCATTATCTTAATTTTTCATTCTCCGCATTATGGTCATTGAAAGCTAAACCTCCACGGACAGATTTAAATCGATTCTATCATTCTCTTAGTATTATTTAATTTGATCATTTCAATTATAGTTTTTAAGAATATTTTTTGTTGTGATTTTTAACTTAGGTAATTATCTTGATTCTTTTTTCTGTGTGTTGATCAAACATGTTCCTTTTTTTTTATGAAACTAATCAAATATGATCCTAAGCATTATATCGTTGTCAATGTCTCTTTTTAGAAAAAGTATACTCCGTCCAAAATGAAAAACTAAATTATTTTTCTATTTTTTCTTGATTAATGATAAATTTAAAATATTTTGGTCATTCATTTTGGGATATAAGTATTATTATATTAAACAATGTACGCTAGACATTTAGTTTTTTATATACTACTAAAATATATAATCACGTTAAAAAACCTCAATTCATGAATAAGTAACACTTTTATGTTTAGTGAATCATATTTTGTGAGGTAATTTTGAATATATTTGTTTATGTGATATAAAATTTATCTCTACAATGTGCATCCATTAAAGTGTAAATTAGCTTTTGGTATAATTTGTATAGTTTAATATTTTAAGTGATACTTCTTTCATTTTGAAATAAGAATGTTGCAGTCATATTGCACGCTTATTAAGAAAAAAAGTGGACAAACAGTTTGATTGGCTTGAAGACTTAATTATCAAAAACACTATTTATGATTCAAGTTAATTGAAATACGAAGTATGTACGTTATGTTGTGGTTTTTTGTAATTATAAGCATGATAAGGGCAAAAGTTGTCATTATTTTTCATTTGAAAACTTTACTCTAGGATGAATGTAAAAAAGGACGAAATAAAAACCTTACTTACTTTGGGACAAAATGTGTATAATATTTTTATTACTAAGAATATTAAGAATCTTATGTCGAATATTTTCAGGTTGAGCCACAGGGATATAATTTCACCATGTTGTTTTTATAATATTTAATTATTAGATTCATTATGCCCGTCGAGTATCGACGGGTTACTGACTTTTTTTTTTTTTCAAATAAAGGGGATCAACACATTTCACCGCTCCCCCCTTGATGCACTTCACAGAGGCGCCTAGCTATGCTAGGGAGGGCAATGTCATTCCCTCTAACCACTGGTGGGGGAATCGAACCCATGACCTCCATGTTGGAAGCCATGAATCCTAACCATCAGGCTAAGACCCCACGTGCCGACGGGTTACTGACTAGTATTAATAAGAGGAGAGAAAATAATTGGATGACTAGTATTAATAAGAGGAGAGAAAATAATTGGATGAGATATTGTGAGTATGCAAAGTAATACTCCCTCCATCCTCGTCGAGTGGATATCAAAAATTTGGGCACACAGATTAAGGAAAAGTAAGAGAGATAAAAAGTGGAAGAAAATGTTGTGAGTATGAAAAATTAAATAGGAGAAAGAATGAGTGAGAGGAATAGTGATTTGATTGGTGTTGTGAGTGTAAAAGTAAAATAGGAGAGAGAATAAGTGGAAAAAATAGTAAAGATTTCCTTCTATTTTGGGCAGACTCCATTGGACTGGGATGAACCAAAAAGAAAATAAGTATCCATTCGGCAGGGGCGGAGGGAGTATATGAGAGAGAAAAAATGAGAGGAATATTAAGAGAATTGTTGTCGTAAGTATAACAAGTGAGTATCATTTAATATAAAAATAATATAAACTTGTCATTTTGATACGTTTTAAGTTGAGTGTGACGCCAAAAACATGAAATTGTTTCAAGTCGAGTGTGACGGATAGAGTATACACATTAGATATACGAGCGGACCGATAGAAACATGAATTTATATTAAATTTTGATAATTTCATAAATATTTATGAATTTTTGGTGCGGGCTTAAGGTCAGTAACCCAAACAATTACTGATGACGCCAAACTTTTCAGGGTCAGGAGCGGTTCAAGGATATCTGGCTTGATATATTTAGTGGTTGGTTGGTACCTAAATCACAACACAAATAAACACCGTTAAGGTCAAAATTGGATGTTACTCCAACTCAGGCCCTCGGGTGTGAGAGTAAGAATACTGAGATAATAAGGCTTTGAATACCTTGTAGTGTGTGTGTGTAGGGTTTAAGAGTAATAGGGCTTACTCGATATATTTGGAACTTACCTTGCCCAAGGGGACAAAGGTCTTCTATTTATAGGCAATGTAGTGGTGCTTGTTGATGTAAGCAATGAGATCACTCAGGGACACTTTTTATTTCGACCGGGGCCACACGTGTCCCGCAGCCTAATTGGTCGTGTCGTGGAGGGAACATTGACCGTCGAGGGGACATGGCCGAAGGGGACATGAGCCGTGTAGATGGCTTGACGCATTAAATGAAATAGTAGGCGTCTGATCGAGCCGCATTAAATGCGTGATGGGGAGCCGGCAACTTGCATGTCGTGAGCGCAAGCTAACTTGCTCAGAAGGCTTCGACATTAACCGGGAGGCGGTGCGAGCCCGCGATCAACATCTTGGGCGCGGTCAAAGGTATTTTGACGCGGCACGGATGGAGCGGTGGCCATACCTCCCGCGGTGTACGGGTCCGCGGTCATACACCCGCGGCACGGACCCAACGGTCATAGATCGTGCGGGCACGAATATAGTGGTCGGGATCCTCCTGGGCTTTGATAGGATTAATGCGGGAGGGACGCGGTCTTGACCTCAAGGGCCTATCTCGTCCGCGGTCTTCCCTCCGCCGGTCTAGGAACCGTCACGTCACTGGTTCCTTGGACCGCACCGAGCGCGGCCCTGGCCCAAGAGATCCGGGCTCATCAATAGCCCCTATCTCCGGAGTGTGATTATTTATGGTCCGAGCGAGGAGGTACTAGAAGCTTGGTTGGATTAGGACCGCTGCTTTAGCGAGCACCGATGTTAGCGTTTTTGTTGGTTGTTGCTTTGCCTCACGGGCTTACGGGAACGTTCGGGAGGCACCAAGTGAGAGACACGTGGCCCTCGCATGCTTTGTGCTTCCTGCTAACAAGTGGCCACTCGCGGATGAAAAGACGGGCGTGGTACGTGACAGGGGTACGTGTCAATCATCTGAGAGGGGTAATAAATGTTTAACCGGCGGAATTTTCGAATATTTCAAACGTTGGAGACGGTTCAGGGTTCAAGAAACGGTTTGTGGTCTAATTAATACGGGTTAACGGGTTAACCCGTATAGGTAGGCCTTATAAATATCAAACCCTTAAACCTCAAACCTTTTTTACCGTTTCCCAACCTTCAAAGAGCTTAGAGAGAGAATTTTCGCTGCAAATCTTGTGCTAGTGTTCTTCGAATCCAACCCTCAAGTTTTTCCTCGTAAGTAATTGTTAGGGTGTTTCTTCTTCATCTCTTTCTGTTTTCTTTTTCTGGGTTTTGAACAATGACTACTCGTGAATTTGGACCCCGCCGTCCCATAGAATTAGGAGATGGAACCACCCCTGATATCTTTGCCGTTTGTAAATGGACGGGGGAATTTTCAGGAAAGTAGGTCTGGGGTGGATAAGGCTGTCCCTTAGGTGTTTTTTGTATTTCTGTGAGAACGCAGATTGGGGGCCGTTCGTCCCACCCCGGTTGTGGGAGGCCAAGAGGAAGTATATTTTTAACCGTGACGTATTGGTGTTGGGGGATACCCGTAGGCTGAGAAATTTTGTGATGGGGGTTTTGTGCAGGTTTCCCCGCGAGAGAGATTAGGCTCTGAACGCCGTTGAACTTGTGAGAAGAGCGATCCGTGTTCCCGACCAAATAACTGATTGGGAGAAGTGTGAACTAATGGATCCTGAACAAACCAATGATGTGCGGGCACCGGGCACGGACCTGAATGACCCTTTAGATGTTCTGCCCCTGAGGACCATATTTCCCAATGTGCCCGCGGCCCCTAATAACCCAATAACTAAGTAGCAGCGAGGAGCTGGAGCCTCTGAATTTTGAGGCGACCGGAGGCGGAGATAATGAGGCTGAAGTAACCTCTGCCCGCGGTGATGCCACCGGTCTCTTTGGCTCGACGAGCTCGGAGACTGAGGAGGATGACCGCTAGGTTGAGGATAGGAGGGCTGTGGGGACTTCCAAGAAGGCTAATGAGACCACGGAGATTGTGGATGCCTTCGAGGACTCTGACTCCGAGGAGGAGATAGTTGTGGCCCCTGCCCGGAATAAAAGCAAGCGGCCAGCTTCTGGGGTAAATCCTGGCCGTGGCCGCGGTAAGAAAGCCAAGGAGGTGGCTACTATTGACTGGGAGGAGGATATCTATGAGATCTACAACGTTGACCGCAATGCCTTCCGTGTCCGCACCCTTGGGCATGTTCATTTGAAGGATAAGGATAAGCTGCGGCCAGAAACTATAGCAGATATCCGCGAGGACAACAAAGCCTGTGTTTTCTATGGGGCCCAGTTTGAGAATGGCTTGAGGCTGCCTCTGGACCCTTTCTTTTACTTCTTCCTGGAGTTCAATAGCTGCCTGCCCATGCACCTGACTCCTAACGCCATCAGGGCTATTGTCTCCTTCATAACTCGTTTGTAGATTCCTCGGGCTATGAGCCTACCCTTGCTTAGGGCTTTATGCTTATTACCGTAATCCATTAGCCGTGGTATCCCGAGCTTGAAGGCTAGGAACTATTCCACCCGGACCTTCTCTCCCCATCGAACAAATTTGACCAACGGAACCAGAGGGATGCTCTCGTCATCGAGTCTAGGATTT